>ML685952.1:390953-410012 GCA_007922175.1 Pelusios castaneus | reverse complement strand
AAGAAAGAAAGAAAGAAAGAAAGAAAGAAAGAAAGAAAGAAAGAAAGTCTCACTAGTATACTAAAAGACTATTCTAATCCTAAAGATAAATATTGATTTTACCACTGCTGGGAGCTCTGTCTCAGGGAAAGGATGGTTGAGAAGGAACTACAGGAGGGCCTGATTGCATGGCACTAGATAGACGCCGATAATGGCACAGGACAAGGAGAGCGCACGCTTGACCCAGATGACCACTGCTGCTGAAATTCTCTGATAAAAGGTGCAGAGATGCACATTCACCTGAAGTGGAGTACCCATAGGGACACTCGTGGAAGAAGAATGAGCAGTTATTTATCTCTCAGGACAACAGTTTTGTACCAAACAAGCTAGAACTGATTTATGTCTGGAAATTCCACATGAAGCTTTATATTAAGTAGCCAGTAATTCTGGAAATGTATGTCCTGAGAGACTATCTGTAATTTGACAATATACTTAAAACATAGTTATCAAAGGGGATTACAAAACAAACACTCCAAGTTCTAAAGGAAATACCTGGCAAACAATTTTCTAGCAATTCAGAGTAGCCTATGCCAAATAATCAACAAGGAATTTGTTTGTCAAAATGCAGAAGGAGAGGATTAAAGTTTTATTTATTCCATTTCTAGCCAAAAGCTTTTGAGGTTAAAACACAGAATTCAGGTTCAACCAGATAGAAAGAGTCCTTGTAGTGATAAAAGGAAGCTATTAATTCTCTCATGACCTGAGGGATGAAAATCATGACAAACAGGTTTCCCAAAAGAAACCTGATGACACAATCAGACAATGGATTTGAACAGCTTTCTATTATTTGTCCTGCATTAGGGAGCACCAGTAGACTCTTCTCAGGCCATGTACACATGATCACTTTATTGCGCGATAAGGCTCCTTACCACACAATAAGCTTGGAGCGTCCACAAGAGTTTTCCCTGTTGCACGGCAACACACTCTTGCCCCGCAACAGTTAAACCACTCAAGTCGAGAGTGGTTAGGCTTACTGTGGTACTGTTCCACGGTAGTGCTCGTGTGTACGGATTTTCCGCAGTAGACAGCCTCCAGAAATGTCCCCGAATGCCAATCCAGGCCACTCTGGGCTATTGGAGCTGCCACCCAAGCCCTGGGGCTGAGCTAGGGGGCTGACCCGAACTGGCTGCCTTCGTCGGTTCCGGCCAGCCCCCTAGCTCAGCCCTGGGGCTTCGGGTGGCAGTGGGGGCTGCAGCCAGCCCCCAAGCCCAGGCTGGCTGTGGGCAGTGCATGGTGGGACAGGTGCCCACCATGCATTGCTCCTTGTATCACAAAGGAGCGTTCACACAGGTGAATGCTCCTTTGCGATACAAGAAGCACGTATGTACACATAAAAGCGCTATATTTATAGCGCTTTCCTTGTCACGCAATAGTTTATCGCGGGACAAGTTTTTTGTGTGTACATAGCCTCAGTTAAGATTGTAACCTGGTTTCTATTATAAATTATTTCTTTTTCACTCTCCTATAGAATCTTCAAATAAAGACTTCAAGGGGTTCAAAATCAGTATGGTGCTTCTGAAGTAAATGTAGAATTTTTCTATCATGTTTCATGCAAATTGAATGGGGAGCTCCTGAACTATGGATCTCCCATAAACAACTGCATTCTGTTGCAAGTTCTTATACTTTTTGTGCTCTTTTAACTCAAAAAGTACATGGGGTACAGACAAACACACATCAGTGAACACATTGGGGTACAGACAAACACACATCTGGGTCTGCACAATGTCCTCACTGATTTTAGGAGTGACCAAATACAGAAAATAAGACATTTTGGGTTCTTTTCCTGAATATCAGCTCTAATTAGCCATTTTCAGATCACTGTAATACCAAGGAAGGTTATCATTGCCAGCTAATGACCCACACAAAGTTCACCAGCCAGAAAAGCTGCAATCAAGAGTAGAGCTGATACTGTCTCCCTTGAGAGTGCTAGACTAGAGAGAGATCCTATCCACAGTGGACATGGACAAAATGAAACTACCATAGTTGTTTTCAATATCAAAATCTTTAGTCTAAAGGAGCGCTGGACTCAGAGCCAGGTGACCATGGGGGCAGATTCATTTGACTTGAATGGGCCTACATGGATTTACATCCATTGAGGATCTATCCCATGAATCCACTATTACTTATGCAGTTTACAAGCTTCCTTCTTGAGAAAGGCTTATCCCTACTTTAGGGAGAAGCAAAGAGTTTCCCTTCTCACAAATGGATAAAAGAGGGTGGACCAGATCACTCTTGTATAGCTGAATAAAATTGACATCTCTAATATGGCAGGTGAGAATCTCATCCATGTAGCCGCATTGTCTCTCAAGAATAATAGACAAATCAATTTGCTTTGTTATGCTGTCTGCAAATTACATTTTTTCCTTCATAACCCACCCTCACAAAGCACTTTGTGGCCAAAAGTTGTAAGTAAAGGCAAAGTATCATTAAAAAAGAAATATCACCTAAGAGTCCTAATTCTCACTCTCCTGCTCTGCCAACTCTCCCAAGAATTAGGAGTAGAACCCAAGAATACCAGCATTCTGTGGCTGCCTAGCAAATAGCTGAAACTGAAGTTCTGTGTACGCCATCAGGAAGAGCTCTGCAGGAAGAGAAAGGATGATTCTACAGTTAAGTCACTGACTGGAATTGAGAAGGCCTAGTTTCTGTCCTTGGCTCTACTATAGACTTCCTAGAAGTTTCAGAAGTTATCACTAACTGCATGTTCTCTTTTTTCTTGGTGCCTGAAGTTCACACAGTAAGGGTTTGATTTTCAGAAGCGCTGAGAGCTCACAACAGCAAGTGAATGCTATGGGAGCACCGCTCTGAAAAACAAGGCTGTAAGTGTGTCAAATTAGGCCTCCAATTATTGAGGCATCTTAATTAAATGGGCATTTTTGAATATTTTGTCCATAAACCTGTCCGTAACTCAGTTCTCCACATGTAAAATTGAGATAATATCTTTCCAGGGATGTTGTGAACATAATTGTATTAATGTTTATAAGGAGCTTAGGTACCATGTGGTTGAACACCACAGAAAAGCCCACGAATAAAGGGTTTGAATTGTGTGCAGTAAATAAGGCATAAAGCTTCACATCAAATTAATAAAAAAGCAATACTAAGCCTAATAAGCATTTGAGCACTGGCGACTGCGGTGCTATGTGCTGCCCACCTTATGAAGTCAGTGAACAGGGGTCCTTGTGGAAGTAATTGTATGTGATCATATAAGTAACGGCTACACCACAGTGCATATGCAGAAGAGTACAGAACTAACACTACAGGGGCTATATAATTGAATAGGCATTATTTCTGACAAAAAAGATACCACAAGCTTAAAATATAAGAAACTTTAAATACAAAAACTTGGTTACATGTGGAGTTAAGTGTCCTTAGCTATTCATGCTGAACATAAGATTTGAATTCCCCAAATTCAAACTGTGGAAACGCAGGAAATGAAGAGTTAAGGTTCTCCCATGTAATCCATTAAAAGAAAATTAGAGATATAATTTAGGAAGTTCCAAATACCAGAAAACCAGGAAATATAGAGTTAAGGTAACATCTCACACAGTACAATCCCAAACTCTAACTTTGTCCTTGTATGGCTACCAAGAGAAATTAAGACCATTACAGCACCTTACCTGCATCTAACAAAAAACTACCACTTTCTCTGTCCCCACCACTACTCCAAATCAGGACTCACATTCATGCATCCCAACAGGATCCTCAGCATGGTCCATATAACAATATGAACCCCATGAGCAATTTCTACTGGCTGACAGAAATCACAGTGGACACACAGAGCCTCTCCTCATTGTTTACTGTTGCACAATCACAATTAAAGAGTCTAATGATGCATTACAGCACAACCTTAAATTACTTTCCTATAATTTACACGTGACCAAAGGCGAATATTCTCCACTCGCAAAAGAATGATGCGACAAGCTGCTGTCTTTCGAACAGAGGAGGCAAAGTGGTTACGATGTGTGAGCAATATCACCCTGAACTTTGCAATTACCAGTTTGGTACATTTGAGGGGGTGGCTGGAGAGAGAGCAACTATTTAAAAGTATTGTACTAAAGTTGTTGCAAGGGATTATGTAAAGGAACCATAACTCCTCACTTCCAAGTGGGAAACTGAACTGTGACTTTCAGGAAAGGAATGAGAAATACAAGAATTTGTAATTTTAGCTATATGTTAAAATCCTTTGCACTTGAATTTAATAACTGTTGTTCTATTAAGACCGGTAGAGAAATATACCCCGTGTCTTCTAAACTGCAGCATTTTGAAAAACCCCACAGAGCTGAATGCATCTAGCTCTAAACTGGTTCCTGAAAATGAAACTTATTATATCTGATCCTACTGCAGTGATATAGTCAGGTTAAGCAGTTGGGTTGCTTGGCAGGTGGTGTGACTGCATGGATATTGTGGCTGCATGGAGTATCTTTTGGGGAACAAAATGTATTAAGTTAAGGACCAGGCACTGTAGGCAACAGCTGAGGGAGTGTTACCACAGCTTCTCCAGGAACTGAGAACAGTGGGGGTTGATTAAGGCTTCTTGTTGAAACTAAACACCTCTAGAGAGGCATCTGCTCCTGGGGAGGCTTGCATATTTTAGATCAAAAATATGTTTTTTGGAGATTAGGGAACAATCCATGGGCTTTTTGTATAAAAGGATATGCTTGAGCTGACCTGTGGTCATCTTTTTGATTCAACAAACTGGCAGGGCCTTGGGACTTATGGGGTTGTCAGCCCTTGCAAATGGGTTGGAAGGACTAACACCTACCAGAGCCGTATGTTGGAGTTGGGAGTGATCTCTGGTAAGCTTTTGGTAGGCATGTAGGAACTTACATTATTCATGTGTTTTCTCTGTGATGCCTTCGTCTTAAGAATAAATGTACTGTTGAAAAAGTTGTGAGGTAACTTGTAATTTTGGGCAATACACTGTACACAACTCTCACTGGGAAAACAACGGACACGTGCTGGCCTTTAGGCAAACTGGTTTGGTGAGGATATCACAGTGTAAAAGAGTGGGACATGGGTCTCTACCCAGAGAGAGATGACAGCTGGCAACTTGCATTCTGAGAGGACACTCATGGAGAGGGCCATGGAGTAGGCGTTACAGATATAATCACCCCAAAACTGTGACAAGAGGTTCCTCTGTCACTCTGTCAGTTAACTCTGCTGATTTTACTTGGTAAAAAGGCAGAAGTCACAAAGACAAATCAGTGAGCCTGTAAAAAAGATTTTATAGACTAAGCAGTTGAAGTGGTCCTCAAAAGAGGTCCTTGTAAAAGGCCAAATTAATTTAGCATCTCATGAAGGGGAATATCTGCATCTCACTGAAATAACTACCACTGTATTACGCCTAGATAGAGTAATACATGCACTCCCTGCCTGCCAGCAGGAAATCTGTTGTAATTTCCACACATTTTGTGACCACACATGACAATGTTGCTAGCCCAAAAAACAGTATACACCGTGAGTATATTATAATAGCTGTTCAATTTTATGCCAGTCTAGGGTCGACAGAAGGCTCTTGAGCTGCCTCTCACCTGGTAAAATCTGGGTGTCTGACCTAGTTCTGCAGTGAAACAATTAAAAGGAATGCTTGTGACACCACTTTTTGGAATTTAAGGCTCTGCTGATGACATCTCTTCTGCTCCTTCAATTTCCTGGTTATCCAGCTGCTTTTTATATGTCTACGACTTTCCCATGTCTGAGTTTCTTGAAATTCTCCATCACCCCACTTTCTTTCTCTCCTAACGTCTTGTCCTCTCCCCCTCATACTCTCCACACCCTCTCCCTCTCAGTTTCTACCACATGAAAAACAGGAGGAGCCAGATGCCAACACACTGGAAGCAATGATAGAGGGCAGAAATCTTGACTAAAGTTAAACATTTACAGAGCAGTTGCTCCTAAAATTATCAAGTATTTTAAACTAAACCTGGAATCGCACGATTGAGATAAAACACAAGAGTTAGCAATTTTGTATCTACAGCCATGTGAGAAGACAGCAGGGCTAGTTGCTCTGCTTAGGGGTGGGAAGGAATTTGCTGTGATAGCAAAAGCCAGAACACGTGCCCATGGGCAGATGGTAAGACTTGCAATGTAACAGGCACAGCAGAACTTGTATCCAGGGTGAAGGTACAGAGCTTGCAATATAGTTAGTATGCCAGGGGCGGGTGAGGAAGTTATGTTCATGGGGAGGGGCACAGGCTTGCCATGTAACAGGATGGAGACTCTCCCCACAATGCGAGGAGGAGAGGTTGGCTATGTAACAGAGAGAGGGCGGGGCTCATCTCCATGGGGTCAAAGTTTGTTATGTAAGAGCTGGGGGAGTGGATGTCTCACCACAAGGAGAAAAGCTTTCTCAATGACAGGTAGTGTGGTGAAGGGAGGCATTTGCAACATACAAAATCCAGGGAAGAAGATGGCCCTGCTGGTGTCCTGCCTCCTCCTGTTTCTGGTTCCACATGGGCTTGCTCAGCACCATGGAGTCGTCAGAGTTCTTCCAGAGAAGGGAGGGGATTACTGTTTTCTCTTCCCTTCTCACTGGGCCCAATCCTTGCAGGACAAGAGTGGCCACACCAACCGTCTCCAGCCACAACAGAGCCTAACTTCCTCAGCGTTATGTTGTCTTCCTTCCTTCTTTGGCGAGGATGACTGTGATGGTGGGGGACTCAGCACTAGAATTGCCTCAATGAGGCAGGGTAACTGCAACTTCTTTGAGAGCACCAGACTCCAGAGAATAAATGGAACCCAAGTGCTACTAATTCTTGGTGGAGATGCCCCAATATCCTTCACAGGAGGCAACGGATTGGCCCATGACCGGGGTCACTGTGAGGAGATCATTACTCCTGTAAATCTGCTCAGTGACATGGACCTAATCTATTTGTTCTTCAAAAGCTTGAGCAGGCTCTTGGGATACAATACGGGAATCATGTTCATCCTAGCTGTAGGCACAGTCACCACTGGAGGCTACTGGGCAGGAAACATAGAGAAGAAAAGGCAGCAATACATGAAGTGCAGATGCAAAAATGCAGATGAATTTGATGATGTAACAATTGATCCTGATGTCCCCTTTATATGTGCAAGTGTCGTAATGTCCTCCTTTCTACTGCTTGTTTTCTACTGCTTCTATGATCACTTAGTGAATATGATGATAGGATTTTTCAGTGTATATGCATCCCTTGGGCTTTACAGTTGTTTATCTCCGTTTGTGAATAAACTCCCATTTGGAGAACACAAATTCCATTTACCATATTTTCACAATGGTCCACAGGTCAGGAATTTGTTCCTGGCAGGATTTTGTATCTGTGTCACAGTCACATGGATGATCTTCAGAAATGAGGATCAGTGGGCCTGGGTCCTGCAAGACTTTTTAGGAATCTCTATCTGCCTCTACGTTCTAAAAACAGTCCGTATGCCCACCTTGAAGAACTGCAGTTTGTTTCTAGTGGCTCTTTTGGTCTATGATGTGTTTTTCGTATTTATCACTCCTTTTCTAACCAAGTCTGGGGAGAGCATAATGGAAGCGGCAGCACACAGCCCATCCGACTCTATCAGCCATGAAAAGATCCCCTTTCTGTTGAAGGTTCCAATATTATCTTCTGCATCAGCCTTTGATGACAGCCCCTTTACTATCCTTGGCCTTGGTGATATTATAATTCCTGGTTTCCTGATAGCCTACTGCCACAGATTTGATGTTCAGATGCACTCCTCCAGAGTCTATTTTGTAGCTTCTACTATAGCTTATAGCTATGGCCTCCTGATGGCCTTTGTGGTGTCAGCATTAATGCAAAAAGGACAGCCAGCTCTCCTGTACTTGGTGCCCTGTACTCTTATCACTAGCCTGGCTGTTGCTCTTTTCCGCAAAGAACTCACAAATTTTTGGATGGGTAATGGCTTCACAAAGGATCTATCTGATCCTTCCTTGGAGATGGCTATCAGCTATCCAGATACCCCAATAGATTCAAATACACAAGTGTGTCAACAAGAAAGAGAAGAAAAAACGATCAATTTCACATTCAAGGAAGAACAAGATAACTCCATTGTAGTGACAGAAGAATTGACTGATCTCAGCATACATGATGAACAGAACTCAGACCTCATGCTATGTAAAGAAGAATCAATCAATCAACATGATGATGAGCATGAGAGCGCAATTCTCAATGCAGAGAAGAATGAGTCAGACTCTATAATAAAGGAAAAAGCTTCACAAATATACCTAGAAAACCTCAACATGTAAACAATGCTGGTTTTGTCATCATTAAAGAGCCTCCCTGGAAAATGGATCAAAAGTGCAAGAACATTCAATCTCAGTGTGACAATAAATCTATCACATGTAAATTGTCTTTGTGAGATGCAGTGCTTTATTATGTTCTGATATGTGTACGTGACAGTTTTGACTAAACATATGTACCATTTTATTGTCATTATGCCAGAAACGTGCAAAGATTTTTTTAAGTTGGTTTATTACATATTTTATTTTTAAAAGAAAAGAATTACCACAAAGAACCACCACCATTTTCACACAACTAGTTCTAGGTACTAATGGTCAACATAAATGACCAGAATGAAATAAAGCACTCATCTTACAATATACCTGATGTCTAACGATTGAAACAGGAATCGTAATTAATGAAATAACAGAAACAATTATAAACTGGAAATGGTGCTATCCAGGATAACACAAAAGAGCTTAGGATACAATCCTCAAGTTCCAGAAGTCACCAGGAAGGACGAAGGAACCAGACCTTTGCTTTTCCATGTAGAGTTCACTATTCAGATCTCAGACTCATCTCACACCCTCCAAATGTTACCTGATGATCCATTTGAGGAAACTGGAAGTCCAAACTTTCAGGGAAGTTTAAATTGAACGTTTTATTTATGTTTAGCCATTTCAATTATGATGATCAAAATAGTAACTATGCCTCACAAATGAAAATATGCCCTACCACAGGTTATGGGCTTCATGAATAATCAACAGATGATGTTCTGTCCCTTATATTATGGAGGTCAAACAAAATGGTCATAATGGCCCTAAAATCTGTAAATAATCCACACTGACCCTATTTTATGGGGCATGGGGGGAGAAAGGGGAATGAAGGCTTTGAATAATTTTTGCAAGATCATACAGGGAATCTCTGCAGAGATGGGAAGAGAATTCAGTTTTCCTTGCTCCCAGTTTCTGAGTCGTAACCATAAAATCATCCATCTTCACTATTAAAAATTTTAAATGTTAGCATTTTGGCAATTTTATCAAAACATAATTTATGCCTACTGCGGCAAATCGAGCGCTCTCAGTTCCCCGTGGGTCCTGCACTTCAGGTTGTGGCAGCCAGTGCTTTTTTTCTAAAAAAAAAGGTACCGGAACTCCTATTGATGTCCGTCGTGTCATAAAGAAATAACACTGAAAATAGTGCAGTAAACAGTAAATTTTTGAATATATCAAAGAAATAAAAATACAAGGTAAAAACTCTTAAGTTTTATTAACTATGCAGGCCGCTAATATACTGAAAGACAACCTGTGAGGTCTTACAGCAGGGGTCCTCACACTTTTTAAATAGGGGGCCAGTTCACGGTCCCTCAGACTGTTGGGGGGCCGTATTATAATTAGAAAAAAACGTGAATGCGTAGCTATCATGTCTGCTGCTGGCCTGTGTTTCTGGGTACTGGGTGGCAGGCAGTAATGCATCCACACACTTTTTGTTGGTGCTGTGGGCTCCGGCCAGGCCCAGAGTGTGGGACTGACCGATGTTAGCCTGCTGGCCTGCTGTTGTGTACGCAACTAGTAGCCAATGTTCCCTCTAGGTTTGGTGGCTTGTGTGCAAAATTTTCAAGCCGTGTGAAAAACTTTTTCAGAATAAATTTTTGGGGAAAACTCACAAGACAGAAATTATAGGCATTAATTGAAGATAAAGTGACTGTAAATAGAATTAATTAATTGTGTTTAATTAATTTAAGTGGAATGAATTTGGAATTGAAATCTAATTTTAAGAAAGGTTTTTATTTAAAATTAATTTTTAAAAAGTTTTAAAAAAGAAGGGAGAGAAAGAAAAAAGAGAAGGAAGGAGGAGACAAAGAAAAAAAGGAAAGGAAGAAAGAAGAGAAAGGAAGGCAGGGAAGAGGAAGACAAAGAAGAGAAAAAGAAAAAAAGGAAAGGAAGAAAGAAGAGAAAGGAAGGAAAGGAAGAGGAAGAGAAAGGAAGGCAGGGAAGAGGAAGACAAAGAAGAGAAAAAGAAAAAAAGGAAAGGAAGAAAGAAGAGAAAGGAAGGAAAGGAAGAGGGAGAGAAAGAAGAGAAAGGAAGCAGCCCCGGGGGTCTGGAGGGGGCGGTGGGGGCTGCCGGCCTGCGCGGGGGTCCCTCCTTGTCCCCACCCCTCTAACCCGGGCCGTCTCCTTGTCCCCACCCCCACCCCACAACCCGGCCCGTCTCCTTGTCCCCACCCCCACCCCTCTAACCCGGCCCGTCTCCTTGTCCCCACCCCCACCCCTCTAACCCGGCCACTCTCCTTGTCCCCACCCCCACCCCTCTAACCCGGGCCGTCTCCTTGTCCCCCCCACCCCTCTCCAGGCCTCCCTCCAGCCCCCTTACCTGGCCGGAGGCTGGGAACCACAGGGACGGCCGGCAGAGCTGCTTGCCGGCCAGTCCGCTCCCGCCCTAAGCACGCTGTAACTGCGCATGCTCAGGGCGGGAGATTTAAATCTCCCCAGCCCGGCCCAGCCTGCACAGCTGGGAGGGAGCACCGGCGGCCGGTGGGTGGGAGAAGGAAAAAAAGGTGCTGGAACGCCGTTCCGGTGCGTTCCGGCAGAAAAAAAGCACTGGTGGCAGCCAACTAAGGTACAGCCTTCCCTCCTGCAAACCCCCAGCGCTATGGATCCCCAGTCCCTTCAGCCCCACGGCTGGGCTCTCCACCCCACAGGCTGCTGGGCCTAGAGCCCTATGGCCCATGTGGGCAAACTTGCCCTGACTGCCTGTACCTCCTAGGTGCTGTCAGTAACAGCTACTGGTCAGATCTCCTCCACTCTTCTTCGCTCTGTTCTCCTCCACACACCAAACTCTGCTTCTATCTCCAGCTCCAAACAACACACCCAATTCCCTCTGCCTGGCTGCTACAGGGGCTTTTTATCTTCTACCCTTAATTGGAGTCAGGTGCTCCAACTGACTAGATGCCTTAGAGTCAGGTGCCTTAATTGGCTCAAAGCAGCTCCAGCCCAGCTACACTGGGAACAGGGCCTTGCTGAGCCTAGGGCTAATATACCTGCCTTCCACCACTCTGCTGTACTGTCCGGGGTTCTCTGCTCGGTGTCCCCCTCCGAATCCCTCATTTTGACCCTTTGACCTTCACACCTGTTTCCTGTTATTTCATTTGTTGTCCCCCGTAATTATTTGAAAGCTGGGTCCAGTGCGTCCTCCCCTTAGGCTGGGGGAGGGGCTTCAGTAGTGGGCGGGCTAGCGCCCGCCCACCTCCCCGGTTCTTTCAATAGGACCACTCTGCTGTAGCCATCCGGCCTGGCTCTGTCACACTACTTACCAGACATAAGAAAGCAGTCATCTTGCTGCTATGGGAAGACAGAAAGTCTGTCACTGGGAAATGCAAAGATGAGCGTGCTTCCCAGGAGCCAGTTATGGCTCCCTGTTCTCTGCCCAGCCGCTACTCTTTCTATGTTCTCCCCCACTTGGGGGTTGTTCTAAACTTGTGCCAACTGGCAGTGGTATCCAAGAATCTTCCAGCTGAATACAGCCAGAGCTTTCTCAAGACATGCTTCCTCCTTGCCCGCCAACAGACCCTTCTCCTCCCTCAATATGAAACCTGGGATGGGGGCTGATGGAGGAGATAGCTGGGTATTCACCTCAGCCTGGAGAATCCCCAATGGGAGAGAGAAGGCCAGATTCTGTCATTTTGTATTGCCAGAGTAGCACAAGGGGAGTAGGACACTGAACTTGGCCTGGTGCACTGAAAAAAACCCTCTCTTCCTCAAGCCATAAGATACTGCAGTTCTTTGCATGTACCCCTTCAAGAAAGCATGACGTGTATCCAGATACAAGAGATACAGCTACCCAAAAGATTATAAAAATTAACTGTTCACCAAACGGGTATTTAATGAAAAGTTTGTGAATAAACAAAGCACTGTACAAGTCTGCACAATTTTAAGCCAAGGAACTACCTGCCAAAACAAAACACTGTAAAACGAGTAGGGTTTTTTAAAATTATTTTCCTATAGTACAAAATGTGCATTGGTAATGCCAGGAGCAAATACAGAACTCTGTTCAGAAGAAAAGAGTTACTTACCTATAACTAATGTTCTCTGAGATGTGTTGCTCCTGTACATTCCAACTCAGGTGTGCGTGTGCCGCATGCATGGGTCGCTGGAAAGTTTTCCCCTAGAAACCCGCAGGGTCTGCTGTTGAGCCCCCTGGAGTGGTGCCTGTGTAGTGCTCTATATATAGCTCAGCTGACCCTCCCCTCTCCAGTTCCTTCTATCTGCAGTTCCGACAGAGGGGAGGAAGATGGGTGTTGGAATGTACAGGAGCACCACATCTCAAAGCACACTAGTTACAGGTAAGTAACCATTTTTTCTTCTTTGAGTGATTGCCCCTATCAATTCCAACTCAAGTGATTCCCAAACTTTATGTTGGAGGAGGGACAGAATTCAGAGTCGTGCAGACTGTAGCACTGCTAAGCCAACTGCTTCCTTCTCTCTTGTCTGTTGCATCAATGCATAATGCTTGGCAAAGATATGGACGGACAACTACGTTGTCACTTTGCAAATATCCACTATTGGGACTCGAGCCAAGTACGTTGTCAATGATGCTTGTGCCCATGTGAAGTGGGCCTTTAGACTCAGAGGGGCAACTCCCGCCAGGTCACAGCATTGTCGAATACATCCTGTAATCCATGAGGAGATGCATTAGGAAGAGAGAGGTTCTCCTCTCATCCTTTCAGCAACTGCAACGAAGAGCTGGGATGATTTTCTGAAAGGCTTAGTTCTTTCAATACTGGAGGCTAGCACCTGCCTGACATCTAGCATGTGCAGTTTTCACTCCCGATCGGTGGTGTGTGGTTTTGGGTAGAAAACTGGGAGAAAGATGTCTTGGTTGGCGTAAAAGTATGAAATGACCTTTAGTAGGAGGGCCAGGTAGGGACAAAGTTGAACTTGTCCTTAAAGAACAGTGTGTACGGGGGCTCCAACGTGAGCGCCCAAAGCTCGGACACTTGTCTTGCTGATGCTATGGTCACCAGGAACGCGGCCTTCCACAATAAGCACAGAAGAGAGCAGGATGCCAAAGGCTCGAAGAGGGGCCCCATGGGGCTTAGAGAGGACCAGGTTCAGATCCCACTGGGCCAGCAGGAGCTGAGTGACTGGGAACATCCTGTCCAGACCTTTCATGAACCGCTTTACTGTTGGGTCTGAGAATAAGGAGCCTTGCGATGGTCTGTTGTGGAAAGCAGAAATGGCTGCCAGGTGACCTTTGATGGACAATTCCAACAAACCCACCTGTTTAAAGCGGAGAAGGTAGTCCAGTACTACAGGAACCAGTGCCAAACCAGGCTGCACCTCTCTTTCTCTTGCCCAGAATGAGAATCTTTTCCATTTCACTTGGTAAGTCTATCTCATGGATGGCTTCTTGCTATTAAGCACGACCTCTTGCACCTGGGCAGATCAGCCTAGTTCTGTCTGGTTCAGCCACAGAGGAACCAAGCCATGAGGTGTAACATTTCGAGGTTGTAGTGCTTCAAAGTCCCTTGATTCTGTGAGAGAAGATCTGGTCAGGTCGGCAGCCTGATGGGTATCCTGGACAACTCCAACAGCGCTGTATATCAGTGCTGACGAGGCCAATCTAGAGCTATCAATGTGACTGTTGCCCCATCCTGCTTTATCTTCAGAAGTACTCTGTGAATCAGAAGGAAAGGCACAGTACAGCTGGCTTGACCACCCAATCCTGAACACATCCACTAGAGACCCTGGGCTATGGTTCTAGAAGAACCAGAAGGTGCTGCACTTTTTGTTGATCTCTGAGGCAAACAGGTCTATCTGGTGATAACCCCACTGATGGAAGATCTCACTCAAAACGTCCTCATGGATGGACCACCCACGTGTTAGGAACCACCTGCTGAGTCTGTCCGCTAAGGAGTTCTGGTGACTCGGGAGGTACGAGGCCACCAGGTAGATCGAGTTGATGATAGAAAAGTCCCACAGACCAAGGGCTTCCCAGCACAGGGGAGAAGAATGAGCACCACCCTGTCTATTGATATAGTGTACTGCGGTGGTGGTGTCCATCTGCACTAATACTGCCCTGCCCTTTAGTCTGTTCTGAAAAGCCATGCAAGAGAGGTGAACTGCCCTGAGCTCCTTTATACTGATACGCAAGGGCCTCTCCTCTCAGGACCACTGTCCCTGGGGTCTGATATCTTCTAGATGGGCCTCCCAACCCATATCCGACATGTCTGTCACCAGATCCAGGGATGGTTGTGGGGACTGCAATGGGAGTCCTGCACGCACGTTTTGATGAACACACCACCACCGCAGATCTTCCAATATATGAGGTGGCAGGCACACTCTTCTGTCTAGAGTGTCCCGATATGGACGATACACTGTAGTTAGCCATGTCTGAAGAGGTCGAAGGTACAGTTGAGCATATCTGACGATATATGTGCCTCAGAAGCTTCGGGCATGTATGGACTGTGGTCCTCCGGTGCTTTTCTAAGTGCTGGATCAAGCTTGTCATGGTAAAGAAACGGGACTGTGGGAGGGAGGCCCTCCTTTCCCTGGAATCCAGAACTGCCACAATAAACTCTATATGTTGGATCAGGATTAGAGTGGACTTCTGCTTGTTTATCATCAAGCCTAATTCGGTGAAGGTGGACTGGACTATCTGTAGATGCTCATGAACCTCTTGCTGGGTACAGCCTTTCACCAGCCAGTCATTCAAGTAGGGCCGGGGATGGCAACCCAAAAGATAAGAAGAACCATTTTTAAAAATTCCTTCAATAACCAAGTTTTTGAGAGCTGCAATGGGTGTAGCCTCCTGGCAGCGGATGGGGAGAGCTGGGCGACGGCACCTGCTGCAGGGTTCCATGACTGAGGGCGGGGGAGCCTGGAACAGGAACAGGCCTCCTGCAGGGTCCCCCAGTGGTGGTGGGGAGCCTGGAGCCAGTCGTGAGCCACCTGTAAGGTCCCCTTGGTGGCAGTGGTGGGCCTGGAGCCCAGAGCCACAAGGGGACAGCCAAAGAGCCGCATGCAGCTCTGGGGCTGCAAGTTGCAGACCCCTGATGTAGGGGAACACTTGGATTCTCCTCCTGCATAGGGAAGCTGCCACCACTGATAGGCACTTGATAAAAATCTGTGACACTGCCAACAATCCGAAGGGGAGGGCTGCAAATTGCAGATGCATCTCTCCTACCATAAAGTGCAGGAACCTTCTGTGATGCGGTGGAATATGCCTCTCGAAGGTCAAGGGCAGCATGCCAGTCGCCCGGCTCCAATGAGGGGATTATAGAGGCTAGAGTGATCATGTAGAATTTTACTTTGCACAGAAACCTGTTCATTTTCTGTAGGTCCAGGATGGGCTGAAGACCTCCTTTTGTCTTGGGATCACGAAATAGCAGGAATAAAAGCCCTTCCCTCGCTTTCTCACCAGGACTACTTCTACTGCTCCCATGGTGATGAAGGTTCGAACTTCGCTGAGGAGCAGCCATTTGTGAGAGGGGTCCATGAGGAGGGACAGCGAAAGGAGTATAGACAAGAACTGGAGTGAGTATCCCCACTTTACTGTGCGGAGGACCCGCTGGTCAGATGTGATCTTGGACCACGCCCAGTAAAATCAAAATAATCAGTCTCCAAAAGGGGGAGAAGTTGGATCCGAGTTTAAGGCTGGGATATCGTCCTCGGTCACATCTTCAAAAATTCTTTTTCGTGCCCGGTTGGTGCTGCGAGTGGTTCCAGCCTTGGCCTGAGGAATGCTGGTTATTCCTCCAGCCGTTGCGGCTTCCACATCAAGAGAAGTCCTGCCTGGGCTGGTAGGGGCAGGACTGGTTGCGGCCAGAACTGGCAACTTTGAGAAGGTGGAGTATGCAGTCCCAGGGACTTCAACATGGCTCGAGAGTCCTTTAAAGTTTGCAATTTAGCATCAGTTTGGGTGGAAAAGAGTTCTGCACCCTTTGAACAGGAGGTCTGTGATAATATTCTGGACCTCCTGAGGCAGGCCTGATGCTTGTAACCATGAGCACCTACTCATGGTGACTCCTGATGCCATGGCACGAGTTGCTGCATACGCAGTGTCAAGGGCCAATTGTAACAGTGCCCTAGAGACCACGTTCCCTTCCTTGATCAGGGCTAATAGTTCCACCTTAGAGTCCTGAGGAACAGTCTCTGCAAAATTTTCAAGGGACACCCATGAGCTGTAGGTGTACCTGCTGAGAATAGCTTGTTGGTTAGCTATTCTCAGTTGAAAGTCACTGGTGGACTAGACCTTCCTGCTAAACAATTCCAACTTCTTTGAATCTTTTGACTTAGGGGTAGGATCCTTCTCATTAGCCACAACCAGAGAGCCTGCAGCCAGGTGTGAATAAAAATGTATGTGTCCTTTTGATGGGACAAAATATTTGGAGACCATGGAGGCGCGGTGCCCATCGGTGCTGGAAAGCAGTGCCATTGGAGGCTCGCCGCTATTTCTACGCTGGCCGGTGCTGAAGGTTTGCAGTGCTGAGGTGTTTCCAGAGTCATGGAGGCTGGAGAGCAGTGCGCCAGCAACAGCTATCACCTTTGGTGGTATCAGGGAGTGGTGCCGGATAGACGCAGAGCTGGATGAAGCCGGCGGTGCCGATGGAGCGACCTGGTGCGATGAACAAGATCTGCTGTTTGTCGGTGCCAGGGAATGGTGCCGGGGAGATCGAGGCCTGATCAATGCTGGTTTGCCTCTCGACTGCACTACAGGCTTAGATGCCGCTACATGCTCCCGGGGTGGCAGAGCTGTTTGTTCGATCAGCTCCCTCGCTGCCTTGAATTGTCTCTGGGGTGGAAGGAAGCTGCAAGTCTTCTTCTAAATGTCCCTTGTGGGAGATGGCTCCAAGGCCAGACTCGCTGGATCCCTTCTCGGGGCTGGAGTCAACGGCACTGCAGGCTGAGGTGCCGGGATCAAGTGGCCCAACATGGGTCTCACGTTAGACCCTTCCTTTGCCATCTTAGCAGCCAGCGAGCACCCCCTCTCTGTTTTCTTTTCTGCAGCACATGGGAGCGTGAACAGTGCTGGTGCTCTGGCGCTGACTTCTTTGATGCCGGGGGGAATGATGGTACCAAAGCTTTTTTGAGTCCTTGGCTCCCATTGACGCTGGTGAACTCCAAACTGACTTGGCCCTAGGAGAGCTCGGATCTTCAGCCTCCTTAGGGCGCAGGGCTTCTTCCATCATCAAGAATTTCAACCTCAGTTCCTTCTCTTTTGGGGTCTGAGTTTTGAAGCCTTTGCCGATCTTGCATTTATCACATAAGTGGGACTCACCCAAACACTTCAAGCAAGTTGAGTGTGGATTGTTCCTGGGCATTGCAGGTTTAAAATCCAGGCATACCCTGACTCAGGGGAATCCTGCTTGGAACCTAACTATTGTTTGCTAAAGTACAGGTATCAAGAACAATTAACTCTACTAAAGACAACAACAAGAACTACTTAACTAACTGTTATAGATAGGGAAAAGCTAGCTACAAGAGCGAATGACTGCTCCACAGACTGTCAGCGCAGTAAGAAAGAACTGGGAAGGGGAGGGCTGACCTATATATAAAGCGCTGCACAGGCACCACTTCGGGGGGTCCACAGTTGACCCTACGTGTTTCTAGGGGAAATTTTTCTGGCGATCCGTGCACGCAGTGCACACACATCTGAGTTTGAATTGAACGGAGCAATCACTCAAAGAAGAAGGGATAGTAACAAGGAATGGACATGAGCAAGTACGCAAAGAACAAAATATTTGTAAGCACGTCTGATGACTAGGTATGAGGTGACTACTTGTGTAAGTGGGTGAAACTCTATTGATCCTGAAGGTGAAAAGGTCTTGATAAAAAGAGCAAACTGGAGAAGGCAAAGACTCCTTCAAAGTTCTGTTAAAGGGACTTCAGCTAGCCCAGTGATGCTATAAAATAATCAGCTGTAGATGAAGATTACATGATTCGTGAGGAGTTGGGTAACTCACCCCATCGTGTTTTATTATATTAGCTCTAAAAATATTACAAAGCCAACAATTTCAAATCTTCCAACTGTGCAGCTTTCAGATACACTACTAATTTCCACACTTCCTTATGGTTTCCTTACCTCCTGTCCTGAAAGGTAATATGCTGCTAGAAGACCACCAATGAAGCGGATATTGACCTCGAAAACAGACACCTCTGAATTCTGGGAAGAGAGGAAAAGTAAATGTTTAAAAATTTCTCTACAGAACAATGAAGGTATCAGAAGAAACTGTTACCATTAGGGTAGGAATACACACAAATGCAAAATACACACAAGAATTTGTAGTTTGCCAATAATTGGATTCACAAGGACAATGTCCTGGCATCTATAATCACAATGGCCTATATTCAGCTCCCTCTTCCTAGCCAGAATCCTTCTCCCACATTCTTTCAAAAGTATCAGTATTCGCACCCAGTGCCCACCCGCATTGTCCTAGGTACTCCTCTCACTCCTTCCCAGGAGCCACTGTAATTCATTTTCAGTACCTGTAGGATACTGATAACCACTAATAGGTACATGACAACGCCCTAAAAATGGAATTGTCCCATCTCAGTTCAAGGTTCCGAATACAAGGATAAAAACTGGGTAACAGGAAGTTTAGACTTGAAATAGACGCAGGTTTCTAACCAGCAGAGGAGTAAAGTCCTGGAATAATCTTCAAGTGGAGCTGTGGGGGCAAAAACCATAACTGCCTTCAACACTGAGCTTGATAAATTTATGGAGGGGAAGATTTGATGAGATGGCCTCATTTGGCAATGCACCGATTTTGCAAATGGCCTGAAATGGGATGTTAGATAGGGTGGGTTCTGAGTTATTA
>ML685952.1:364314-390943 GCA_007922175.1 Pelusios castaneus | reverse complement strand
TGGGTTCTGAGTTATTACAGAGAATTCTTTCTTGGGTGTCTGGCTAGGTTGTCTTGCCCACATGCTCAGGGTTTAACTGATTGTCATACTGGAAGTCAGGAAGGAAGTTTCTCCTGGGGCAGACTGGCAAAGGCTCTGGGGTTTTTTTACATTTCTCTGTAGCATGGGGCATGGCTCACTTGCTGGTGGATTCTCTGTACTTCATGTCTTTAAACCATGAGTTGAGGACTTTAATAACTCAGTCATAGGTTAGACTCGAAGAGTCGGTTGGTGAGGTTCTGTGGCCTGCATTGTGCAGGAGGTCAGAGATGATCAGATCAGACCTGTCTGACTTTAGAGTTTATGAGTCTACGATGTGTAACTCTTAAGACAAACTGTGCAGTGAAATTCTTGCCTGTCCATCCACTCACCCTCGTTTTCTGTGACAGAGCTGCACAGAAACATATGGCAAACTGAGAATTATAGGACAATGTTAACTGATTACAAAAAGAATTATCACCTCAATTTTAATGGAATTCTGAAAATGTACCACATTGATAAAATATATAACTGAATGCATCTTACATTTACGTCAAAAAAAACCAAAAACCCATCCACAATGAAAATATAATTGCCCTAGATGTTAAGAAGAATTTTTTTTAAGATAATTAAGCTGAAGTCTGGAAAGTAGGCCATGCTCATTCTTGCTGTCCTAGAGCATGAAATATCTCCTCCCCGCCTGCTTTTGTCATTTTATGGGCATCAGTATGGAAGAAAGCAAAGGAGAACCTGAACCTCACTGAATTTCCCTGTTGAAAAAACGCCACCGCACTGAAGAAAAACACATTGACATGGTAAATGATGTCAATAGACAGCCAGATAAAATGAGGGCTACTTAAAAGGAAGACATTTCACCTTAGAAACGGGTCATTTGCCTACTTTGGGTCACAACCATAAACCCATTTATCTTCTGAGTGTGCAGGTGCAGCAGTGGATTGTTCAATTGAGGCCATTATGACTTTGATTGGTACATAGCAAAAGAAGACATAATTGGGAGTTTTCCCAGGAGCAAGAGGCTGCCAGGGATTCATAGCAAGCACCACTAGCAAGGGGAGCTCAGTCCTACCCTTCTCCCACTAAGCCCCTTACCCTCCATCCCTTTGTTTGTGGCAGACTGTCCGCATGAGCCTAATCTAGAAACCAAGGCCCTAGGGCTCCCTGCAGTCAGTGACACACAATCCTTGATTTAGCTCCTGAAGGACATTTGGGAGTTACAAAGATGAAAGAAATTTCCAGAGGGGTAGCCGTGTTAGTGTGTTGTACAGCAAAAAACAACGAGTCCAGTGGCACCTTATAGACTAACAGATTTTCTTCAACATAAGCTTCCGTGGACTATAACCCACTTTATCAGATGCATCTGACGAAGTGGGTTATAGTCCACGAAAGCTTATACCGAAGAAAATCTGTTAGTCTATAACAGGGGTAGGCAACCCACGGCACATGTGCCAGCAGTGACACACAAGCCCATTTGGAGCGGCACTCAGCGTCCTCTGTGGCGCCACAGAAATTGCCACTCCTCCACCAAAAGACACTCCACGTGGCTTCTTTCGGGGGTGGCTGCAGTACAGAGGTCCCTGCCATGTCCATGCCCCAGGCATACCATGTAAAGAAGCCGCCCTGAGCGGCTCCTCTCTGTGGTGTGCCACCACCAAAAGGAGTGACCCCAGGCAACTTCTTTCCATGGCATGCCTGGGGATAGGGGTCCCCAGGCATGCGGCCAAGAGGAGCCACTCCAGGTGGCTTCTTTCCGTGAGTGGGCTGTCGGTACCAGCTGAGGTCAAGGAGGAGGGGCCGGCACAAGGGGTCAGCAAAGGTTGCCGACCCCTGGTCTATAAGGTGTCACAGGACTCTCATTGTTTTTTAAAGATGAAAGAATTTCTGCATAGTCATGGTTGGTGTCGAAGGTTACATGCAGACACTGAGCATCGTTTGCAGGCATGCTCTGCTGGTAAAATACATAGATTGTCTGTTCCTCCAGCTCCTTTGAAACCAGAGTCATAGGCAGACTACAGCAGAGAACTGCAATGGGTATTACTGCTCCATTGATTGCACTGCATGATTACACCCTGTTGACTGTTACAGACTATTACATTATTCTTTCACATTCATAATTTCACAAGGCACCTCAAAGGAGCTCATTCTGCCTAACCACTTTATTTGCAATGTTTGGCTTAATAGAGAGCCTTGTTTCAGATAACGGAACACCTTCTGTATCAAGAGCATTAGAACGCTTTCTGATGAGAAATGGTCCAGTTCATTCTAAATTTGCTGTATAGCATACCCAAGGAAATGGGATAGTGCACAGATGAGAGACTCTGAAGTAGCATGAAGTGTGCACATTAGAGGAAGACTGAGATACACCCTTCCTTATTTCAATAAGTCCTGCTTTATATGATATTTGGAGTACACTTCATGAAAGTACAGGAGAAACTCCATTCTACCAGCGCTTGAGCAAATTTATGAGGACCAAATTGTTTATAAAGGCAGAAAAGAGTCTTCCCCTCCCTTACTCTCTTTGAAGCCAACCGATGTGGCTAGGAAATATGCAAGTTTCAATACGCATCTCTATGCAAGAGTCCAGATGTTCTATCCTAGACAGGCAGTGTATGTTAGATGAGGGTCTGGAAGCATTTTCAATACTCATGGTATGATCTTCCCGGCTATACGGCGAGGAGCATGCAAAGTACACTTATCCCAGGGAGAACACACTGTTAACCAGTGAGATGTACTGTTTACTGAAAGAGGAAGAGAATACTTTTTCTATGAATGATGGGATCATGTGGCTAATTGGGGAAGCTGCACCACAGCAACAGGGTCCACACCATGAGCTGAATCAGTGATTGAGCCTACAGCCCCAGGATCGCCTGGTGCCTCCACAATCAGGTATCGCTGAATTTTTGGGGAGACGGGAAGGAAACTGTGGTGACTGGTATGCGTATTGCCTTCTTGCTTCCTGTTTTGTTTCCTGACTCCTACTCCCTGAACACAGTGTTCTTGTTTAAGATTATGTGTATGTGTGTGCACATAGCATTGGATGCGTGCTGCTATTCAAGAACCGCTGCTATGGACATATCTGCTATTCGGACTGTTATGTTTTGTTCCAGCTGTTGCTGGCCTGACTGGTTCATGGTTATTACATGTTCTGATCGACAACCCACCTGCATGTCTTGTTTTCTTGTGGTTTTCAAATGCTACTCCAGGGTGCCCCAGACCATATACTTTAAAACATGGGTGTCAAACTCCCGCCCTGCTGCCCCACAGTGGCTGATTTGCCCAAGCTTCCCATGTGGGGCTCGAGTCACTGCATGGGGAGGCAGCAGGGAGTCCAGCCTTTGGGCTGGCTCACCCTACCCTCTCACAGGCTGATTGGCCCAGGCCCCCCCCCCCCCCCCATCCAGACTGCCCTGGAACTCACTGGGCCTGTGAGGGCTCAACGACCGTGGGAATGCCATCTCACCTTGCGTGCATGTGGCCCAGGGCAGGAATAGATCTGTGCAGCAGCACAGATAGTTTCTTTCAGCCCCTTTGAATCGGGTAAGGAGGGGGTCGGGGATCTGACCCTGCAGCAGGTTGGGGAAGGGAAGCCCTTGGGGTTAGGGAAGGGGGAAACAAGCCCTTGTAGCATAGGGCTGGAGAAGGGGAAGGCAAGCTTGCACCATACCATGCGTGGCCGGGGAAGAGGTCAGGGAGCTCCCGCAGTGCTGTGCCCACTGCGGAATGGGAAGGGAAGCCTGCAGGGTTGGGGCAGGGAAAGTGGGGCCTGCACTGTGCCATGCGTGGCCGGGGAAGGGGTCAGGGAGCCTTCACAGTGCAGTGCCCACTGGGGAAGGGGAGGAAAAACCCTTGTAGCATAGGGCTGGGGAAGGGAATCCAAGACCACGGGGCATAGAGCTGGGGAATAAGTCTGGGAGCCAGCGAGGTGTGGGGGAAAGGAAGTAGCGGGGTTCCACCACCCTACCTCACCTCTCCCCTGCCACCATCTCTTGCCCCCCATACCCTCACACTCTCCACACTTTCCCCTGCCACCCCACAGGGCCACCCATGCTCTGCTATGCCTCCCTGTCTCCTGTACAGACACTTTCTGAACAGAAAAACAGGAATCTTTTCACATTTTCACAATATGTGGTTTAACTAACAAGCAAAAATTTGTTGTTTTGTTAAGGCAAAGGGATGCCAAGTGTCAGGGAGCAGCAGTACGCAGAATTAATGTGACTAAAGCACTGTTTTCTAAGTTTGTTTTAAATATAGGTTTGTATTTGATTGGAATATTCATTCTGAAAAGTTTGTAGCCTGTGTTGTTATGTGATATATTCAGCCCATGATCAATTTTACTGTAATTAATGTAGCCTACGTTATCAAGATAATTAGTCAGAAGTGCGGATTCAAAGTTTCTTGGACACACTTCGGCCCCCGTTAAGTGCCCTGTCCTCCAATGTTGCCCCTCACATCAACTGAGTTTGACACCCCTGCCTTAAAAACTTGAAATAAACAGTTCCATTGTATTGTAAGTAGTTTATACACCACAATTTTAAAAGTAAAACCCCTCTTCCTTCCACAACCGAATACTCTGCCGCTGTTGTCAAGTGCTTATAATTTGATTTGTGTTGGGGATAATTTTGTACTGATTGCTTCTGTAGAGGTTTTAATGCCTTTCATGGAACATTTAAATATTATCCACTTTCTGGAAATCACTCTAATATTCAAAAAACACATGAGAAAGATATTTTTGGTTAGGGCGACACACACATTCAATCTTCAAAACACAAAAAATAAATATTAAGTACTTGAACTTTATGCACAAACCTGAATTTCAGGGTTTTCTAATAAATATTTTTTGTATCCTCACCCATAGTTCCAATTTAAAGTCTTTTTTTGCCCCCTTGGGCAGTGGTGTCCCTGCCATAGGGCACAGGGGGCACGAGCCCCAAATGTGCCCGGCAGTGCCCCCAGTCTCCTGAGGAGACCCGGTGGGGCCATTTTAAATTTCCCACCCTGCTCCACTCCCAGGCAGGTAGCCTAGGATGCAGCAGGGCGAGAAATGTAAACAGCTGCTGCTGGCTCCCTCCCTGGCATCTGGAGGCTCCCTGGCTCCACAGCAAGGTAAGTGCTGTGGTGGGCGGGGGGGCCATGGGAGCTAGGCATGGGCAAGGGTGGGGAAAGAAGCTCATGCCTGGCCCGGCTGGAGCTCAGGGGGTCCAACCGGAGCTGGCGGGGCCCAGCTTGGAGGGGCCTGGCTGGAGCTCGGGGGGCGGGCCTGCCCAGCTAGTGCTCAGGGCCCTGGATTGGGGTGGTTGGTGCAGGGGGTGCTGGGCCCCAGGCCGGATCAGGCCCTGGGCCTCCGGTGAGGGCATGTGTGCTGAGGGGAGGGGCCTGTGTGCCCCAAATGTATTTTAAGGGGCAGCAATACCCCTGCTCTTGGGCACACTACAGTAAGTTTTCAAAAAGCACCTTTAAAAGGACAAATGAAATACAAGAAGCTGTTCAACTCACCACACTAAAATCAAGGTTTTTGTCAATCCAGTCTTGTCCTTGTCTGAATTCATCGTGAAGTCCCATGATATAGAGAGTATCCAAAGCATCAACTATGGTAGCTCCCATTTGTGAATTTCCTGCAGGCAAAAAAATAGGATTACTATTACAAATGATTATTGTAATGAGAAAAAAAAATGGAACAGACAAAAATAAATACAGTCTCAAAGATATGAATACAAGAGTTATAAACTGACCAGTCAACCGAACTCCATGTGGAACTAGAAGTAAGCCATCAGGCAGCATTGACGGGAGGGAAGAAAAATAAGAAGCAAATACCTACTGATATGCAGTACAGAAGCAGCCTAGGGTCTGCACTGTTTTCTGTAAGCCAAGGATACCTTTCCACGTACACCCCCGCCACCCCAGCCCTTTGGGAAGCTGTTTTCACCACCACCTTCTGTTAGGAGGGAGCTAAGCAGCCTGCCACAGTGACGTACAGTGTGATTTTCTCCCACGAAAGCTCATGCGATAAATAAATCTGTTAGTCTTTAAAAGTGCCACAGGACTCTGTTGTTAAGCTGCTACTGTTACAGCCAAGATCTGGCCTGGAGCTACAGCGAGAGCCGGAGTCTGGGCCCTAGTCTATACTCACGGCACTCTTTGGAGGCAGTTGTAGGGAGATACGCAAGGTATGTAAAATACCTTGCATATCTCCCATTGCCTTAGTAACGCCCACTTACCTCCCCCTACACACTGCACTAAGGCGACCGGAACTGCCATCCAGTCAACTTAGCGCTACTCGACTTCCGGGGCTGGAGTTACAGCGTTGAGTTGTAGATCAATGGAGCGCATCTCGACAGACCGCTCAATCGCACCCAAAAGAGTGCACGGATGGCAGCGAATTTGCTGCCATCAGTATAGACATGCCCTGAGCTTCCCTCACGCTGCTGCCTGGAGATGTTTTAAAGGGACAGGGCCTGGGCACTGATGTGGCCCAAGCTATGCCTTTGGCTGCACTCCTGGATCCTGCCAGCACTTCTGGGAGTGCAAGTGGCCAGGGCAGGAGGGGCGTTGGCAGCAGTCTGGCACCAACCCCTGCTACGTGCTGCCTCTGGAGCATGGCAAGCAGTGCACAGAGCACAGCAAGCTCTTGGGAGAGGCAGCTGAGGGCGGGCGCTTGTAGTGCCAAGCATGGGGGCAAGCCCCTCTGCTCAGCCCGAAGACAAGACACAGGAATGGGGCAGGGAGCTGCTTGCAAACCAGGCTGCTTGCTGCCAGATGCCACCTTTGCAGAGATCTCTCCCAGCTTCAGCTGGAAAACACTGACTGCAGGGTTCAGTACCGTAAGGTTTTGTTCAGAGTTACAAACACTTCAGAGTTACAAACAGCTCCATTCCCCAGGTGTTCCTAACTTGCGGTTCTCCTATAGTCAAAGTAGTGTTAGGCTTGGCCACTGGTAAGGTGACAGTACCAAGAAAAAATCTCACAGTCAGCCAGAAATCAGAAAGCCCGCGTATTGGTAATGACCGGTTCCCACTTTGGATCTTAAGAATCTTTGGTGGGCTGGGTGTATCGATATATGAAAATAGGCATCTTGTAAGTCGAGGGCCATAAACCATTGAGTTCCAGAGCAGGAATTATTGTCAATAATGTTACCATTCTGAATCTCTGAGGTTTTATGAATTTGTTTAGCCTTCTGAAGTCGAGAATGGGTCTCCATCTCCTTGATTTCTTTTCAATCAGGAAATATGGGGAATAAAAATCTTTTCCACTGTGTTGGTGTGGGACGTTTTCTGTTGTGCCTACGTCTAACAGATGTTGAACCTCTTGTTGTAAGAGGTGTTCATGGGGTGTGTCCCTGAAGAGGGACAGGGGAGGGAAGGTGGATTTTGGTTTTGATGTAAATGGGATGGTGCATCCAGTTTTGATAATTTCTAGCACCCATTTGTCTGCCATAATATTGGACCACTGAGAGGAGAAGGCTTGGAGGCATTGTTGATAAATCAATGTTTGCTCTGTAAACACTGTGTGGTCTTGCGGACCCTCGACCAATCCTTCAAAACTCAGGTTTAGATGAAAGGGTTTGGGTTGTGGTGGGTTGATTGTTGTTTTGTCTACGTTGCTGAGTGCATTGTCTTCTTCGTGACTGATCTTGTCTTCGATAATTCGGTCTATATGGGTACTGATATTGATATCTTGGGTTATATGGTTGATCTCTGGGTGTGCGTCTTCTTGTGTTGGTAGCATAGATGCCAAAAGTATGTAGTATGGCCCTGGCATCTTTGGATGTATGCATGGTATCATCTGTTTTCTCAAAGAATAATTTATTTTTATTGAAAGGTAAATCCTCAGTCGTATCCTGGAGCGGCCGTGGCAGGTCAGCAGAGTGGAGCCAGGAGGATTGTCTCATTACTACTCCCCTAGCAATAATCCGTGCTGTGCTGTCAGCCATGTCCAGGGCTGCCTGAAATGCCGTGCAAGAGATTAGTTGGACCTCGCAAATAATAGCATGGAATTGTTGTTTTCTTGTATCTGGGATGTTTTCAATAAAGTCAGCGAGTTTGAAGTAATTAGTGTGATTGTAATTTGCCAGTAATGCTGAATAGTTCACTATGCGCAGTTATAAGGTCACCAAAGTGTACACTTTTTTTTCCTCCATCATATCTTTTTTTTTTTTTGTCTTCCCTGGCATGGGAGTAGTTCTGTTGTATTGCTGTTTATTTCTATGTTTAGCTGCCTCCACCATCAGTGAGTTTGGAGCAAGGTGAGAAAATACGCATTCGGAGTTCTTCGCAGGTATGTAATACTTCCTATCTGCTCTCTTACTCGCTGGAGGGATCGTGGCGGGTGTCTGCCAAATTTGTTGCGCAGGTTCTAATAGGGCAATGTCCATAGGTAATGCAATCTTTGTTGATGATGTGGTGTGCATAATTATTTAACAACTTGTGTTGAGATTTGTTCACTTCTTGCATGGAGATCTCCATTAATTCTGCAACCCTTCTGAAGAGCTCTTGGAATTGTCTGAATTCATCTGATGATGTTGATGGAATTATGGTCTCGTCTGGGAGTAAAGTGTGATCATGAGAAGAGGGTGAATAAGGCATCTCTGTTTCCTCATCTTCCTGTGACTGAGGTTCCAGTGGTGCAGGAGGTTGTTTGGAAGCTGTTTTGTATGTTCTAGATGTCGATGGCATACTGTGTGAGGTGTATGGAGATCATGGTTCCCAATTAAATCTGTAATTTGGGTGAGGATAGGAGTGAGTCATAGGCACTTCATCTTCTCCTTCTTCCTCCCTTGAAGTGGGCAGAGGGGAAATCGTTCCATGCCCTGAGAGTTTTGATGGGGACTGCTCCGTCCCATGTGTAAGCTGAACCGAAGCAGTAGACAGGTGTTCAATGTCTGTATCCAGATGCTTCCTCTTCTCAGAACATTTGCGGGAAGCAGATGGTGCCAAGGTCTTACTGAGTAGAGAATGCTGCGGTACCAATGCACTGCACTGCACTGCTGTCAGGGGCGCATTACTGGCCGACACTGACCGTGGTGTAGGTGTCTATATAGCCAATGTCTGAGCACCTGTTGCTTCAAGTGATGGAAGGTCTGTAGAGGGCGCCATTGGTGCCGGAGTACTGGCCAGTGCCGAAGCGCTATTTGGTGCTGAGGTCTGAGTTAAGATCTGATAGCCACCCATTTTATTTGTTTGAACTGTAGTTCTTTGAGTCGGACCAGATACAGTTGAGAGTGAAATTTATTCTGTCTGTCATTCCGCATACCGGAGGAACCGGAAGCCTCTTTGGTACGGTTTTATCTGGAGAGACAGAAGTTATTCTGTTCTTTTTTGTTGCGGTGTGAGGCAGAGTTAATTGTCTCTTCACCACCTGAAGCTTTGGGGAGGCTGAGTGTCCCTGGCCAGGGTCAGACACCGGCCACAGAGATTTTTCCATCAGCAACAGCTTGAGCTGTAAGTCTCTGTCTTCCTTGGCTCTCTTGCTTATATTTCAGCAGTGAGAGCACTTTTGTGAAATGTGCACCTCACCTAAACATCTAATACATACTGAGTGACCGTCAGAAGCCGGAATGGCATCCCGACATTTTTCACATCTCTTAAAACCGGGAGAGCCTGGCATTGCTGAAGCGTGAATCGGTTTTCTTCTTTTTTTTATATGAAATTGATGAGGGAGAGAAAGAAGAGATAAATAGCTGAGGAAAAATAGATAAAGGGAAGGTATTAAGTCTGAGGAAACAGATCGCAAGCTGAGGAGTAGTATTACTCTGTGTGTGACAACGGAGGGTAGAGAAGGAATGAGGTGGTTGGAGCCGTGCGCATTCTAAAGAGGTGCTGAGGGACGCCGTGAGACAGCTGTCTTGTGCGCACAGCTCCAACGAACACTACTGGAAAAAATCTCCGGACTGTGACGCGGGATGCACCAACACCTTTGGTGGAGCACCTACGGGAACAGCTCTCGAAAGAGAACTTATGTTTATGTAGAGCAGCTACATCCATTGGTATACAAGTTCAAGCACTGACAGATTGCCCAGTACGGTCAACCAAAATACAAACATGATGCTTCCTAAGCTTGGCCGGCTGTTATAGGTGAACTGTACCCAAATTAGCCACAACAGCTGGCCCCGAAGTTGACACTTCATTATTATCTCCTAGGGCAGGGGTCTGCAACCTTCACTGACCCCTGTGCTGTCCCCTCCTTCTCGACATTCAGCTGGTGCCGAAGGCCCACTTATGGAAAGAAGCCGCCTGGAGTGGACCCCTATCCCCAGGCACGCCACGGAAAGAGGATGCCAGAAGCAGCTTCTCTCAGGGTCCCCAGGCACGCTGCAGAAAGAAGGTGCCTGGAGTGACTCCATTTGGTGGTGGCACACCACAGAGAGGAGCCGCTCTGGGCGGCTCCCTTACATGGTACGCCTGGGGCACAGGCATGGCAGGGACCTCCGCACTGCAGCCGCCCCCGAAAGAAGCCACTTGGAGTGTCTTTTAGTGGCAGGATGCCGAGTGCCGCTCCAAATGGGGTTGTGTGCTACCGTTGGCACGCGTGCCGGGGGTTGTCTACCTCTGTCCTAGGGGATCCCTTCCTGCTTGTCACAGACTATGCTCCTCTCTGGTGGCTAAACTCCATGAGCAAAACACCTAGGCCCAGATCAGAAGATACCTTCTGAAGTCCTACATTTCCAGGTGCGCCATCACCTGAGCAAGGCACACAAAAATGCCCATTTCTTTTCTCTGAAGGGAGAGTAGTGGCAAGATGAAGACCGCCTCTGGATCCTAGCCTGGGGGGAGAGCGGGGGAGAGATGTATAAGCCCAACACTGGAGAAGCGAGAATTAATAAGCAACTCTGGACCTAGAGGCCCCACCCAGCTGCATGCACCGTCTGGGTTCTGCTGGGATGGTAACAATGGAAGCAGAGATCAAAAGGGAACTGTCCAGTTCAGGCACAGCGGAGAGAGCATGTAAGCAATCCTATGCTGGTAGCTCCTGCAGAGAGGCCACAGGTGCTCCACACTTCCTGGACCAGACCCCACAGCCAAGCCACTGAAGGAACTGGTGGAGACTGGGAACAGTGGACTACAACTGATGGAGAAGAGCCCCCAGGGCACAGTCAGAGAGAATCCCCCTTTTTGTGATTCCATCAGCAAATCCTGTTCGGACATAAGCAGGTAGGACACAACCCGGGTAGCTGGCCACGCGGCGTCTATCTCAATGCCACGTATCTGACTGCCAATCACATAGCCCTAGGTTAGAACACGCTATAGCAAGTAGGGCCCAGTAGGTTCCCCTGTCGCTAGCCAGTGACTCTCACCACTGGTCAACACAGCTGGACTCGGACACAAATCCCTTCCCGCCTCTCCCAAGAGTGTTTTAATTATGCATTCTTTCCTTTGTGTTTCTGGATTTCTTTCAGGCAAAGCCGTAACTCTGAAATTTCTGGTTTATAGTACTTTATTTGGGGATAATCACAGTATCTTTTTAATGTTTTATTTTACCCTAAATTACTGATATAAAATTGCAAACTTAATTCCCTCTTAATATTTTTGTCTTGGAATAAAAATGAGACATAATCGTCTTTAATAAATTAGTTATTTACAGCCCTAACCCTCTGACTGCTAGAAGCTGGGATTGGATGTCAGGGAGTAAACCACTTGATTAATTGCTCTGTTTGCTTCACTAACTCTGAAGCATCTGGCACCAGATACTGTCAAAGCACAGGACACTGAGCTAGACGGACCATTAGTCTAATCAAATATGGTCATTCCTGTTCTCATGTAAACTAATTTCTTCAAATACGACCTATGCACAAGATTTACATTAATTTTAATTACATTGTGAAAAGTCTGAAGTGTTTGTTATTTCTTTGTTCAGATAATTTAAAACAAAAAAGCCTGAAATAGTTGCTAAAATCTTTTCAAGGACCAGTTTTTAATTAATTTTTACTAAAATTAATTCGTGGATTTACCGGTAATCCTCAGAACATTCATTCAGAACTCAGAGAATAAGCCTTGTAAGTTCGGGAAGGATGTACTTTACTTCTTATAGAAAATAAAGATTGAGTCCTTGCCATAAATGCAAAGTAGAATTCAGCCTCAACTATGGTTAAGGATATGATTTGGTCATGAAGGTCACAGATCCTGTGACTTCCCAGGACCTTTGTGACTTCTCCGGTAAGGCTGGAACAGCTGTCAACCTTAGGGGCTGCAGCCAAACAGCTGTTTATTCCCTGCGACCCAACCCTGACTTTCACAGAAAACACCAGTGATAGAATCTTAACTTTAAATGGTGTCACAACCAATGCCTCACTAAGACTGTAACAGATATTGTAAGCACATGCAGTATTTTTAGGGATGATTGGATTAACTTTGTGAATGTTTTATTTCACAGTGTGTGCCAGAGATTCTGTAATACTCCACGAAGGAGCATGCCCGCATCACCTCCACGACCTAAAACCAGTAGTGCAGGGGTCGACAACATTTGACGATCCCCGTGCCAGCCCAGCCTACCGGACCCTCAGCAGGTGCCGGGGCGGGGCCAAAAGGGGGCGGGGCCAGGCCTCCAGTTCCTGGTTGGGGCCAGCTCCCACCAGGGCTGTCCCTAGGGGGGAACGGGGCCCAGGGCCAATTGGCTTAGGGGGGCCCTCCACCCTAGCCCATGCTGGAGAGGGCCGCTTCGCTCCCGGGCCCAGCAATGCAAGGCCGCCCCCCCCCCACCCAGCAGGAGCTGGCCTGGCCATGGGCCCGAGGCAGCCGCCGGGAACTGGCCCCAGCTGAGGCCGCCACTGCGGCACTCCGACTGCAGCCCCCAGGCCGCCGGGGGCAGGAGCCGGCCCTGACCGAGGCTCCAGCTTGGAGCCAGCCCTGGCCGGGAACTGGCTGAGGTTGCTGCAGGCGGAGACTCCAGGCTACCGCCAGAAGCCAGCCCCAGCCGAGGCCGCATCGCCGGTGGGGGCCGGCCCCGGCCACAGATGGGACCAGAGTGTCTGGGGCAGTCCGGAAGAGGCCTGTCCCAGCCCACGCACCCCTCCTGCCCAGCGCGGCCATGACGGGCCGCGGTGCGTACCCCACATTGCCCTGCTGGGAGCAGGTCAGCGCAGGGCCCACATAACTGCAGGGCCCAGGGTGATCCCCCTCCCTCAGGACAACCCTGGCTCCCGCTGGCGGGCGGCCTCTGCTACTCGGCTAGGGCTAAGGCCGGGGCCACGGCTGGCTCCTGCTGGCAGCAGTGGCTCCCAGCTGGCCGACCAGCCCCAGTCCCCCCAGGCCAATTGGCCCTGGGTCCTACCACTCCCCCCAAGGGACAGCCCTGCTCAGTAGGGGGGGTGGGGCCAATAGAGGCCAGGAGCCCCGTGCTGCAGCTGGCCACGCTCCCCAGCAGGGAAGCACGACCAGCAGGGGCCTGGAGCTGCGGCACATGGTTCTTGTGGCCCCAGCCCCTAAGCCATGTTGGGGGTCACAGCCAGTGGCAGGAAGCCTGAGCAGCGCCACATGCCACTCCTGCTCGCCCGCGTGCCATGTTTGGCACACGTGCTGGGAATTGCCGACCCCTGCAGTAGTGGGTAGTTAATGCAGTCCCTTGGAGAAGAACCACTCCCCTGTAGTAAACTACATATTGGTTACTGACCAAATAATTAAAGATTAGCACAGTATATATGCACTGGGAGGACGGAATTCAGATTATACAGACAAAGTTTACTCTGACATTTCCTAATGAATAAATTATTGACTTTGAACCAAAATAATATTTTCTCATCCTAGATTTTTGATATTGTACAATACACTACAGTGCAGTTTTCCTTACAATTCAACTTTAAAAACCTTCCATTTACTTTTATTAATTTATTTAGCTTTTCTCCTTCATCCACACAAATAGGCTTCTGTGTCATCCCAATCTGGGCAATTTCTCCCTACTTTGGATGTCTGCAAACTAATCCTACACTGTAAATCAACACCTCTTTGTTGAGGAACACTTACAGCAACACTAATGCATCTGACAAAGTGGGTTCCAGCCCACAAAAGCTTATGCAGAAAAAAAAAAAAATTTTTTCCCCTTTACAGCAACACTGACTGAACTGACACTCAATATTCTGGAGCAGTTTCTCTGCTCTGTTGTGCTCCTAGAAAGAGCAAAGTGAGTGGAAAACACAAATCCTCTGCTGTGGGTTCTCTTGACTCAGGAGACCACAACAGGCACAGAGCTCCTTACATGTCCATCTCAGTAGTATCTGAAACACAGCAATGTTGGGGCTGGAGTGGAACATGTAAGGGTCATGGAAGAATCCTCAAATTATTCTATACTGCACAGGGCTCAGACAGAGAACCAGGGAGCAGTAACTGGTTGTCTCTCATGGTGACAAGCTCCAGAGGGGTAGTGTTAGTCTAGTTCAGCAAAACAAACAAGGACCCCTGTGGCACTTTTAAAAACTAACAAATTTATTTATCACATGAGCTTTTGTGGGTAGAATCTCATTTGTCAGACACTTGATCCTACCCACGAAAGCTCATGCCATAAATAAATGTGTTAGTCTTTCCAAGTGCCACAGGACATCAACCACAGGACTCCTTGTTTGTTTTGGTCATCTCCTCTTCTATTCTTTGCCTGGACTGTTCTGCATGCTGTGGGAGAGAGGAGCAGAGCCATCCTTTATGAGGTGCTCTCCTGGGCTCAGGCAGTCACAGCCAAGCACCTGTTCTGTTCTAGTTGGGGCTCCCACAACCTCAAAGGGAAACAGGTAACGGTGCAAGCAGAATTACTCCTCTCACTTTCTTGTGATTCAGCTCATGGTCTACAGGGAAGTAGATGAGCAACTGTAACAGGGAAGGAACAGCATCCACTCAGAGACCACAGATAGAGCCCTGCACGGATACAAAAATGTGGATCCAGATTCGAACCGCATCCACTCAGTGTCAGTCTGTATCCAATCCACAATCCATATGCCACGTTTTATGTGCATCCGTAACCACATCCACAACAGAGCTTGGGCTCACAGTCAGCATTTTAGCCTTTGATTGGCTCATTCCCCACATAGGTACCACCCACTATTTCCTTTTCTTGTTTGTAGTTTGTGTCCAGTGCTGTCAATCAGATTTCAGAAATCTCTGATTAACAGCATGGCACTGCAAACAAGAAAAAAATTGGGCAGGGAAGACATGGGGAGTGAGCCAATCAAAGGCCAGCATGCTGGCTGACTGACAGTGAGCAGTGGCTTTCCAAACCTCAGTCTGTTGTGACTGAGACTTTGAATGGCTGGCAGACCACAATCAGAGCTGAGGTGGGATTGGCTGGAACGCTTCCTTGTTTCCCTGTGTGCTGCTGACTCAGATCATAGCAGCAGCTGCAGGGATCGATTGCACCCTAGGCAGATAAAAATAGAATCTGCATTTGAAGGCCAATCCGCAACATATCCGCACCCGCATCTGCAGATGTGGATACCCACAGATCTGCAGGACTCTAACTCCAGACTCACAACACAACTGCCTTCAGGAAAACTGGGATACACTGAGGGAGGCAATTACTCTTCCTTTTCCATGGGAAGAGGGCTGATTCAAACAAAGTGACTGAAACACTGCTTTGGCTGAAAAATACAGCACTAACCATGGAGCGACTAATGACTTTCAAAATAAGACCTAATTATTGGGTGTTATAAACAACATTTGCAACAGGCTTATCTAATAAAACCTAACCTACATAGAGTAAGAGTTTCACTAGTCTGGTTTCTCTAGAGATCCAAGCATAAAGTCTCTCTCTGACCTCTGAGAAAGAATAAACTTCAAACTCCTCTATTTCCAGGAACAGGACCTTGAATATAAAGCAGGCAGAGGATTATAGCCCCAGTAGAAAAAGTCGTAACATGAACATTGAAATAATTTTCCACCCCACTTTCCCTTCCTATCTCTAATGAGACTCTGGCAACAAATCTGCCAATATTGAAAACACTTCTTTAAAAATCTCTTAATGGCTCACAGAGTTCAAAGAAAACAGATTAATATATGATTGAAGAATGAATTTTAATTCCAATCTAAAATAAGTGGCTCAAAATAAATCAATGAAAATACACACTGTTCAGAAAACTGTCACATACAATTTCAGTAGAGCTTTTAAAAACAAGTAAATCCTTAAACCACAAGGAGAAGATTAATTGTCTTTAATATTTTAGGTGTTGAATGAGTTTAGGCATCAACTGATTACACAGCAGCTGAGTGGATTTTTTGTGAATTACAGTGGCACATATATCTGTGGTTGATCCCTTTTGGATCTGGGCTGAGATGACTATCCCACAGTCACCCAATGACAGTCTAGACTAGAAGTCAGGTTTCCAGGATCAGGTCAAATCCCTGAAGCATGCTGGTTCCCCTTCAGCTTACCTAACGTGACTTCTGATCATGAGCACAAAGTCCATCTGAAACTTTTATTTAAAATATTAATGTGTTCTAAGAATGTAGGCAGCGGTTTCAGAAAAGAGGAGACTACTTAGAAGACAAGGATCAATTCAGGGATAGGTGGGTGAAATTTAACGACCTGTGATATAAGGAGGTCAGTCTAGATCAGTGGTTCTCAACCTTTTGTAGGTCACGACACAGTGGCATATCGCAATCCTACAGGACACACCAGCCCACCCCCATCCCAGGCCAAATCCAGCCATCTCCCCAGCTCTCCGCAATACACTTACAACTGTGTGGCCCCACAGTAATGTGTCCAAACACAGTGGTTGAGAACCACTCGTCTAGATGACCTAATGGATCTCTCCAGCCTTGAAGTCTATGAAATATACTGAAATCAACAGTAGCAGGTGTCCAGCACTTCTGATAATTAAACCACTTATTTAGATGATTAAATATAGCCCTAGGAATCTAACTTTTAACATCTTTTTAAACAAATCTTAGCCAGAATTTTCACCCTACTGTCTCAGTACAGCTAAATTTCCTACTTCCCTTCTTCTTTGGATGGCAGTGGAAAGAGCCCAGCGGGTCTGGCACACTCTCCTCTATGCTCACTGTGCTCCTTCATTTAATGTGACCCTTTGCTCCATATCTAATTTCATGCAATTAGTGAGAGGTAATCGCTTTGGATTACAATGCCAAAGAGTGCTCAAATGATTGAATAAGTGTCTAAATTATGTACTATCCCCAGCCCTTTTGGATTATTTTTTTCTATGAATTCCCTTCTCCCTCTTATAGTCTTTTTTTTTTTTTTTTAAACAAGCAAACAAAAATCTTTAATGACACAAAATATAATTAACTTTAAGTCTTAGGCTTTATACTGGCAGGCATAAAAAGTTAAGAGTTCTCTAAGAAACTGTAGCTTTGCTGTTCTGCACCTACAAAAAGAAGTGAGCCACATTGTCCTGTAATGATGGTTCCTTGAGATGTGTCTCCCTGTGAGTGCTTCTCTGTAGATGTGTGTGTGTGTATCCCTGAACTGTTAACTGGAGAACTTTGGTAGATGTGTCCATTGGGCCCACATGTGTGCCGTCTCTCCTCAGGTGCACCACAAGCCTAACCGCCCTCCCTTCCTTCTGAACCACAGAATCACAAGTGAAACCTCTGAGTTGGAGGGAAGGAGGGCAGGTAGTGCAGCACTTTGGGGAGTTGTGTTACTCACATGTCATAGTGGAGCCAAAGATGGCATCAGAGGCAGAGACCCCAGTGACTGCATAATGTTTTGTGAAGGGGAAGGTGTGGACTGGAGATTTCTCAGATGCGGAATTCTTAAAAAAGGCAACAGATGAGGAGATCAATCTTGTGGAATGTGCATGTGTCACGTGATGCACACTGGGATATGATCTGTGCGACTCTTCTGTTCATTCCTGCCAGGTTTGATGCACATTGTGCCATGCAAGGGGCTCCTTTATGAATGGTACGTAACATACGCTGCATTATTGTTATTGTATCATGTTTCCTACAGCATCATGTATGTGTACAGATGTGAAGCATATTACCAGGTATTTCACATGGATCAAGGGGGAGGGAGACCACCAGAACAGTCTCCTTGCAGGATGTAACCAGTCAGCAGTACAAGCACACCCCAGAGAAGAAAACAATGACAATGGACTAGCTAAATGCCTGTAGCACCTCATTTGGAGAGGGGGGAGACCTCCTGTCCTTTCTTAACAAAGATCACCACCTCAACCCAAGAAATTGGGGGACATGGGGATTTGGAAACAAATATAGAGACTTTCAACTGTTAGAGGCTTTTTGCCAGGGATTTTCCACCTTGAAAAAAATCTACAAGAAGGATTGGGCCCTGCCTATTGAGAAGCAGCGACTGGCTGCTAAACCACCTACAGCCACATCTTGTGAGTAATTTTGGACAGTAATGTTAGGTTAGAAGGCATCTTACATTTTTATTCGATAGTGATCACCCCTGACTGATTTATTACAGGATTTTGCATTGATTTCCTATATACTTGCTTAAAATCATATTCTAATCAATAAACTAGTGTATCTTTTATCTAAAGCTGTGTGAACTTTGGCGTGGGTGAATGAGTGAAGCTGGGCATTCCCATTTCTTTGATAAATGGGCGAACCAGTGTCCATGAGTCTATAGTGATGGGGGAAGGGCCCCGATCCCTGTAGGATGGAAGTTCCCGGTAGGGTACCTGGGGGCTCAGGGTGCTCGTCATGGTGGACCATCCCCTGATTGGCTGTAGAGCGCACCCCCACTGCCTGGGACTCATTACACACAGGTGGCTAGTGTGGACTGACCCAGGAGTGGGGGTCCACCTAGTAAAAGCAGAGTAAGTCAAGGTTCAAGAGTGGAGATCAGGGGGAGACAGTGGCATACCAGACCAGATTCTGGGAGGGGATAGTCACAGCACAGATTGAATTTGGAGGTATCCTGTTACAAATTCGGTAGCATAGTCTAATGTAGTGGTTCCCATTAGTGTTCCGAGGGCCAAAAGTGACCCTTGAGGGCTTTCAAAGTGGCCCTCAGCTCCCCTCGTGATGGCTGCAGAATGGAGTTGCTGCCTAAGGAATCAGGTGGAGCACGTTTCACAGGGCTAAAAGACCAATGCAGACTCCTTGCCGCAGCGAAAGGGATGAGAGATCAGTCCTCCCATCCCCCTGAATGTAGCAGGGAGCACAGCAAAGTCCTCTGCCTAGATTCATATGTGCAGGGGTCCCTGCGAGAGCCACAGAAAGGGGAGGGAAGCACTGATCTTCCATCCCCCTGGCTGCAGAAGGAAGCCACTGCCTAGGGACCCAGATAGAGTGTGCAGAGCTACAGAATGCGTGTGGTTTCCCTGCAGCCAGGGAGATGGGAGATCAGTGAGCAAGGAGAAAAACTGCTTTTCAGAAGGAGGGGGGGGGGGGGGCTGCTGGTGGAGGCTTGTGACCCTTCAGGGCTGAAAAAATGGTATCTGTTGCCCTTGAGCCAATGCAGTACAAGACCCCTTTGGAGAGGCTTTGGGCTGATATCATTGAGCCCCTACCAGGGCTGTCCCTAGGGGGTTGCAGGGTCTGGGGCAAACCACGCTGTGTTGGTCCCCTTCACAGTCCCAGCACAAAACATTCCTTGAAGGAACTTCCTGACCATGAGTGACTTACTTTTCTACCAAGACAACAGAGTCCTGTGGCACTTTTAAAGACTAACAGATTTATTTATCGCATGAGCTTTCGTGGAAGAAAATCCCGATCTTCAAAGCGTCTGACGAAGTGGGATTTTCTCCCACGAAAGCTCATGCGATAAATAAATCTGTTAGTCTTTAAAAGTGCCACAGGACTCTGTTGTCTTTCTACAATAGACTAACACGGCTACCCCTTCGGAATTTTTCTACCAAGGCAGAACAATTCTGAAGCCAAGAAGTCCAGTTTTCTGAGACCCAGAAGTCACTACTCCTGTCCTCACTTGATTATTGTGCAAAAAGGGGATGGATTCCAGGGGCAAGAAAAATAAATAAATCACTGAGTACTCCTTCAGCTGTAGAGATAAAAGAAATACCCTCCAAATGATCTGGAAACCCAGGGCACTCCATACCCTCACCATTTCAGAAGAAAAGTACATTTTACCATGGTTAGCCTTAACTCAGCACTACATGAGGTGTCAAAGCAAATGACACACATATGCATGCTGCCAATCAAATCTCCTAGTCCTGCTGACTGCTCAATTCGTTCAGAAAAAATACCACATTAATACCTGCAATCAACAGGGCAAATATCAAGCAATGGAATGGCTCTGCGATAACTGAGCAGATATAAAACTAGCCCCTCTTGTCAGGCACGGATGGGTATGGAAGGATGGAGTGATCACACCAGTTGTGTGTGAAATACCATCTACTCCCAAATGAATTCTTCAGCTAACCAAATAAATGCTTGTGTGCAAAGACCAGATGCTCAGCAGCCTGCAAATATTTGGCCAGCAGGATGTGCAGAATCACAGCGCTCAAACCCACACCCACGGGTTCCCTGGCACTGCTCACAGCATTGCTGTCACCCAGCAGCTCACCTGAACCCAGAGAGAAAGGGGCCAGCAAAGGCCTATATCGCAAAGGGTCTTGCCCACAAAGCTCATGATTTGTAGAAACACCCAGTCCTACAGTTGGCTGGGATGCTCTACTTAAACCAGAAAAAGGCACAGGAAGCTGTGAATGCTTGATTGGGCTGCTACCATAGACCATGTCTATTTGCCTCACACTTGAACCCTGTCTCTAAACCTGTTCCTGTCCTTATCCCAGACCTGCATCTGATCCAGGTTCCAGGTTTCCTGCCTTGCCCCAGGTCCTTGCTCTCATGCTATACCCTGACTCAGACTTCAGCCCCTGGTTTGATTCCTGACTCTGACCTTTGACTTGACTCTGGCCCCCAGATCTGGTTCTAGGGAGCTAAGTAACCATTAGGTCTGACCATCCGTGCCCCAGTCCCTACACAGCCTGCCTTTTATGGAGATGTACAGGGGTGGCACAGACAAGGAACAGTGTGATAACATTATCACGCAGCTCAGCAAGCTGCCAGCTCAAAGCAAGGTAACAAGCTAATTCACTCACATAGTAATCAAAATCAAAGAAATGTTCAAGCCAATTCACTTGTTGGAATATAATAAAAGGGGATGTTGTCACATTACATGGACATGGTATATTCCTGATAATTACATTTGTCCTCAATTCTTGAAAACTAATGAAATACTAATGTTATTGTCTTCAGTTATCTGAAACTTCTTGATTTACATTGTACTTAGATAGTCCTAGATCAAAAGATATATTAACATTAGGATGAGAATTTATTTACTATGTAAAACTGCATGAAAACTAATGAAGGACTGTTTCTGGCCATCTCTTTGTACCTATAAACTAATAAAAGACTGTCTCTGGGTGGCTGAAACTAAATGCATTATCTCTAAATTACCCATTAAAAGGGATCAAAGCCTCAGAACTGTAAATGAAGACACACGTTAACTTCAAAGCATGGGTCTTTGTATTCAACAATAGAAAATCCACAAACTTAGTCTGTGTTTGGTCAACAAAGCATGAGACCATGCTGTACTGAAAACACTTGCCAGACTGTTTTCAACTATAAGAAGAGACTCTGGGAGCATTTTCACATCTCTGGACTGATGAATTCTGAAAGAAGGAATTCTAAGCAAATGGGCAGAGTTCCTCAAAACCATTCTGGATAACCCTGAGAGACTTATATATACATCTTTCCTAGCATTTGGACTTACATATTCCGACTTACCTGCTTTAACTTTGTAATAACTCATTTCTTCTTCACTAATAAATCTTTAGTTTAGTTTACTAAATAAACTGGTTGCCAGCGATGCTTTTTAGATGAGATTTGGAAAATCCATTGACCTGGTATGAGTAATCAACCGTTTGAAATTGGAAGAACTTAATATGAGGTGATTTTTGGTTTTAATAACCTTTTATCACAAATCCAGTTTCTCTAAGTGGCAAGATGTGTAGAGCCCTGCGCAGATACCAAAATGTGGATCCAGATTCGAACCGCATCTGCTCAGTGTCAGTCTCTATCTGATCCACATGCCATGTTTTATGTGTATCCGTAACCACATCCACAATCAAGCTTGGGCTCACAGTCAGCATTTTAGCCTTTGATTGGCTCATTCCCCACATGGGTCCCACCCACTTTTTCCTTTTCTCGTTGTTTGCCGTTTGTGTGCAATGCTGTCAATAAGATTTCCTTGGCCACTAATGAAATCTCTGATTGACAGCATGGCACGTGAACCGCAAACAAGAAAAGGAAGAAGTGGGCGGGGAAGGTATGGGGAATGAGCCAATCAATGAAAGGTCAGCATGCTGACTGATGGATGGTGAGCAATGGCTCTCCAAGCCCCAGTCTGCTGTGACCGAGATTCTGAATGGCTGGCAGACCACAACCAGAGCTGAGCTGGGACTGGCTGGAGCACTTCCTTGTTCTCCTGTGTGCTGCTGATGCAGATCATTGCAGCAGCTGCAGCGATCGATCGCACCCTGGGAGGATAAAAATAGAATCCGCATCCGAGAGCCAATCCGCAGCAAGGGGGATGCGGACACCCGCACCTGGATACCTGTGGATCTGAAGCAGATACCCACAGGGCTCTAAAGATGTGCTGGAGAGCCTAAGGGGATGGTCTGTGGCTCCACGGTAAGGCTAATATAGTAATCCAGGAGTGCGCACTTGTTAATGGCTTGGTAAAAATTGAATTATAGCATATACCACAGGTTTGTGAAGTCTGTCCTGTTCCCTGACAGTCTGACCTGACTTGACACTCTCAAGTGTGAGTCACATATCAGATAGTATGACAAACATGTCTAACACCTGTACTGTAGATGGAGATGACAATGACTTAGATTAATATTTTCAGATATGTCATGTCAAACTTCCCTAGGATTACCAAAGATCATTGTCTATATATAATATATATGCAATGTATCTCTGTGTTAAAGTATAATGTTAAAAAAGTTCATTTTTAATCAAACATATCTACATACTTGTTCTAGGGTTCTCATTCTTGGTATCATGTTTATGGGAGAAAGGTTTTTTTTAAATACATCCAACTCAAGCCATTTCCAGCACTATATCATCAAAATTTCCACCAGGAGACATGGAGTGGGAGCAAGTCCTCCGTCCCCACTCCAGATAGTGACACCGTTGAAATTATGATTCTGCAGATTTTTACAAATCAAATGACCTTTTATCACTAACTGGTCCACAGTATGAAATTTTACTATATTATGCTCCCAGACTAAAAAGCATGAACTGTACTCTACATGGCTGCTCTCCAGATTTCTATTTAAGGAATGTGTTTACAGAATGCCATTGAAGCTGTCTTCTACATAGGAGAATGTGTTCTAATTCCCTGCTGCACCACCCAGCTGCACCACCGTAGCACTTACTGAAGATGCTCCTTACACTGACAGGACAGCTTCTCCTGTTGGGGTAGACACTCTATCTCTCTAAGAGACGGTAGCTATGTCAATGGGAGAAGCCCTCCTTCCAACACAAAGGGTTTGGAGACCGTAACTCCATCAAAAATCCACCCTTGACGGGTCTGTAGCATAGCCTAACTAACCAAGCCTAATTAACTCAACTAACTATTAGCAACGTAAACAAACTAGGCTCTGAAAGATATGGATATGGGAGAATCCCAGAGCAGCTAATTCATTCTGCGGTGGTGATCAGAAAGAACAGAGATAGCTGGAGCACTATGCCCCTTTTATAGTCTCAATGTTCACCCAGGGAAGGGGTGAGGGAGGCATTGTGAGTGCTTCAACAGGCACTGCTAGCTACAGTTATTTCTTCCACTCACTCTGCACTGGTTGGAGTATCCCATGAGTGGAGATATACAGAGGACACTCGAAGAAGAAATCTAATTTCACTCATGCCCAGTAGACACTTCTTAAAGCTTGGCAGCTAAATTCTGGCAATTCGATCTGCATGCGCATGCACCAGCCCCACACAGCTTGTAGTGTGACAGAAATGGGTATGTTCCTTCCCAGAGCTGCAGGACATTTCCTATAATTAAGTGGTTTTCAACCTGTGGCCCATGGAGCCGTAGAGGGCTGCAGATTATACCTAAGGTTGTCATTATTATAGAACGGTGGTTTTCAACCTGGATCTGTGGACTCCAGGAGATCTACAGACTTGGCAAACTTCCAAAGGGGTCAACACCTCCATTCAAAATGTTTAGGGGTCTGCAAATGGAAAAAGGTTGAAAAGAACTCCTCACTGCTGGGAGTTACTGCGGCACCTAACAGACAGTGAGACTATGTCACCAGTTCTCATTACTCCCCCACCTAGCAACAGACAGTGAGAAGATAGAGGAAGCAGGCTAACCTAGAATATCCAGGGATGAGGAATGTGGGGAGACACAGGGAGAGAGGTTACAGGAGACCAGAGAGGGAGCTAGCTGGAAGAGTGGGGAAGCAGGAAGCAGTATGATCTGTGGGTGTGGACTGGACAGAAGCAAAGGGAAGGGGATGTGGGATGAAGACAGGAGCAGGGAGAAGGGAAAAGAGCCAGGAGGATCAGAGGATATGTGGACAAAGATATATTAAAATGCATATTGTCTGCTTGGGTCCAGTTTACCAAGTAATTCAGATGGCTCTACATCTATAACTACTAAAGGACATGCCCATCCAGAACCTTGAATTGAACCCAGGAGTCCTGATGCTCTTTGTTCTTCTGCTGACAGCAAAAGGAAAGGTGCGGCATATGGATTCAGTAAAGGGAGTGAAAGAGCCATCTTTGGAAGATAATGGAAGAGGAGGAAGAGAGCAGAAGGTAGAGATAGTGTGAGCTATGGCATGGAAAGAGGGAAAGCACAAGGAGATCAAGAGGGGAAAAATGTACACAAGAGGGAGCTGAGAGCCATGAGAAATGAAGTCAGGATAAAACATCAGTTATGCACAACAAGCAGTTAAATGAAATCTTTAATGACTCAGTTCTGGAGCAGATAAATCCAGCAGAGAAAAGCAGTGGAAGAAGGAGTCAATCTATAAATAACCATTCAGTAACACGAAGAGTCCAACAGGGAGCAATCAGTCAAGCCTGGAGCATCCAGGGCAGGGGAAGCAACAGGCGAGCAGAGTGTTGCCAGGACGTGAGTGATGTCAGCAGCATAGTCAGAAAAGACGTGAACTCTAGTCCATAAATTCTATAGTACAGAAGTTTTTACACCATGCTCACCACTGTTCACCTGAAGAGCACCCATGTCCCAGAACTGTTATTAAACAAGGAATTCTCAAACAGGGTTCAGGACCAAATCTGGCCCCAACCCCAGCCAGAGACCCAGGACCTAACCGCCAGCCCCGACCCCAGCCAGGAACAGGGGTCTAGCTGCCAGCGTTGGCCCAATCCGGCCCCAACTCCGGCTGGGGACCTGGGGCTGGCGGCAAACCACTCTGGAGCCAGCCTCGAACCCAGCGCTGGGCTGCAGGCCTGCGGTGGCAGGAGCCCAATCCAGGCCCCAGCCAGGGACCAGGGGGACAGACGGGGCCCAGGGGCAGGGCCCAGACCTATTTTTGGGGCAGTGACAGCCCTGTGTATGGTTGACAGCCGGAACCCAACCGAGTTGGGTGGCCGGAAAGCAATGGCTGCTGAGCAGGTGCTCTGACTGCCCCCCAGGAGCACTGCAGAAGTTACAGTAGCATGGCCTGGGGAGTCGTCACAGCCAGAAATATTTTCAATGCGTGGGGGCGTCCTCAGGAAAAAAACAAAGCTTTGAGAACCTCTAAAAAGCACTAATAGATAGCTATCCGTATTACTGCATATATTAAGCCCTGCTCCTTTGCCAACTCTGAGGAATGGTAACATAAGACAGATACTTTCCACAACTTGCACAAGCTGCTCCATCTGCGAGATCACAGTCTTGGAGTCCTTCCCCATGGGTTTGGTATTCTGGTTTACAGTCTGATGCACAACCAACTTCAATGGCTTTGCCTCTCTACCACACATTTTACTACACAGTCCAGGAGTTGATAGGACAAGTGCAATTTCATTTCCTCTTTTGCATCATCAATTTTTAATCCCTGGGCCACGCCAATAACTGTCCAGGACTTTAACATCAGGAAAAGTAAACAAAGAGTGCCACAGTTTCCAGTTAGGGAACTAAACAACTACCTCTATGCAGAAAAAAACCATGACAGACACATGAGAAAGAAGGGGCAGGGGATGATAACAGTAAGAGAAAATTCTTCCCGAGGAAAAATAAAGTGGACACCTGTTGCCTTCCTCAAACCCTGACCACATAGAAATACAGTACTTAAATGACTATAAAGAAACATAATAAAAATCAGAGCATATTATTTTCTACAGTACTGCTCATTCTATCATTCTTCATGCTTTTTCTCACACAGTTATTCTGCTATGGGAAGCTGTAAACTGACTCTTTCAACACAAAAGCATGTTCACCTATATGATACAAGGCACACAGACAGTTAGTAAAGCTGATGAGGCTCATCACACAGCAAGATGTAGGGATTTTAATTATCAAATTCATTAGTGTATAGCCTGAAAAGAACTGACAAAAGGCAGGCAACTAAATGTTCAGAACTACACGGAAAGGTATCCAAGACATGCCACGGTGTTCAAAATTAATGATCACTTGGTTAGCTATTGTAGAAAGACAACAGAGTCCTGTGGCACTTTTAAAGACTAACAGATTTATTTATCGCATGAGCTTT
>ML685952.1:288058-363914 GCA_007922175.1 Pelusios castaneus | reverse complement strand
TGGGAGAAAATCCCACTTCGTCAGACGCTTTGAAGATCTTCAAAGCGTCTGACGAAGTGGGATTTTCTCCCACGAAAGCTCATGCGATAAATAAATCTGTTAGTCTTTAAAAGTGCCACAGGACTCTGTTGTCTTTCTACAATAGACTAACACGGCTACCCCTTTGGAATTTGGTTAGCTATGAATTCCTCCACTCTGTTGAAACTGTATATGGGCGTGTGCACATGCACATGCACTTACTTTCCCTCCAAGCATGGAAAATCCTGCAACCTGCTTACAAAAGTGAGTATGTATACAACTTCATAACTGTTCCGTATGTATGGTCATAAGGCAGTGTCAGAGAAGCACAGAATAAATATTGCCATTGCGTCTTGGAACGTAAATAGTTTTAATATTAAATACTGTTAAGATGAAGAGAGGAGAAGGAAAAGTGACCAGAAACAAACAGAAGAAAGTGAGATACAGGGGGGGAAAAAGGGTGGGAAAAGTTTTTTGTTGGTGGTGGTTTGTTTTTTAAATAATTAAATAGCATAACCCAAAATGCACATAAATTAAAACCTTTATCTCCTTTGATGGTTATGAATTCTTGAGCTTTGCATTTATGGTTAATATTGTCACCATATCCCTACAGTGAAACTACATTAGATACACTAGGGAATTATCTTAATGATCAAATGCTGACATTTATATAAAATGGAATTAAAGAGATATATTAGTAAAAATGTAGGAGACAATCTGTTGTCAATATGCAGGTCTCTCCCCAAGATCATATGGTCCAAGCAGTCCCAAAAGGTGCAATCTGCTTCTAAGAGCAGGTCATAAAACCTTAAGTGGGAGGTCACTGCAAAACCCAGCTTGGGGTACATTAAAGGCCAAATCCAAAATGTTGCTTTTGCAGAGGTTTCTGGAGCGAGAAACTGCCACACTGCAATTGGAACAGATTTTCTGTTGTAACAGACTATTCACTTTCTGAACAGGATGAAGAGGAGAGCCATCTCCAAATTGCCTCTAAACCACAAATGCCTGCCACATCCTCAAGGATTTACAGATCAGTGAAACCCCCCACCTTTCACGGGCTACACCACAGAAAAAACTAAATAGCTTCATTCTTCAGAGCAGATAGATGATCCTAAGAGCAGCCCAGTGTCAGCTCGCCATGGGTGATTCTAGTGGGTAGAGGAGAGGCAAGGGGGGCAGGGTGGGTATTTGCCCAGGGCCCCGTGCTGGGAGAGCCACCTACTACCACCAGTCTCACCGGGAGGCTAGTGGGGGCCCTGGTGATGGGGCCAGAGGGATGACAGGGGCCCCAGCGAGGCCAGCAGTGGGGTCAGGAGGTCAGCAAGGGTCTTAGCGGACTGAGTGTGGGCCCCAGCGGGTAGGGCCGTCAGCAAGGCCAGTGTGCTGGTGGGAGCCCCAGCGAAGCGGGGGGGGGGTGGTGCCCAAAAGTCAAGGATGGTGGCCCTGTTGTCATGAATGATGTATATCCCAAAGGAAGCATGTAATATACATCGAAGACTAACAACTCACTGATCATTACTATTTTTGCCTGATGTATGGAGGTAAATCCACAAAGAAATGTATAGATAGGTGCTAGAAATATGTTCTTCAAATCTACCTGGCAAGCAGTGCCTAAGACTTGGCTTTTCCAGACAAAGGAATGTGGTTCTGCCTGCTTGAATGTGTCTCAGGTGTAAATTAAGCAAGGTGAAACCAAAGACAAAGAAAAGCATATTTACATGCAAGGTTAAAAAAAAGCCACCATGAAGCAAGTAGGGGGAAATGACCACTTAACCTTACGGGTGGGAGATTCAGACTGCATGCCCAGGAAACCGTCCTGTCCCTGGAAGCAGAGTTAATGAACTTGGAGAAGATACAAGCAGAGAGAAAAATCCATGTTAGCCTCCTACACTTCAGGGGACAGAGGAAATGAGCATTTTGAAATCTGTGAAAGACCTGGTACGAAACCTTCCTTGAATAAGATATGCTAGTTTGTTAAACCAGGTTTAAGTATTCGAAGCATATTTTTATTTATGTTTGCTTGTACCCTTTTCTCTTTCAATTCCTTATCACTTAACTATGACTTTTTGTTTAATACATTTGTTTTACTTTTATTATGAACCAATTCAGTGTTTTGATTACGACAGAGTATTTATTAACCCAAGGTAACACTGTAAGTTTCTGGGTATTGTCTCTTTAAGGGAGGAAGGAACAAGAACTTAATGTGCACAGATAGGCGCTGTGCACTACAGAGAGACATCTCTGAGGAACTCGGGAGCTGGAGATCACTGATAATTATCTACTTGGCAAGATATGGGCTGGCAGAGCCCTAAAGGGTTTGCAGGCAAGACAGATGAGTTGGTGTGTCAGGAAGTTGTCACACAGCTTAGCAGCTGCAGCACAAGCTCTCCCTTACTGAGGCTGTTATTGTCAGTTCTGGGAATCCCAGCAGGTTGTCACATTTGTATAACATAACAGGATTTACACACAGCTTGCTATTTTAACTGAACTTTACACTTTAAACACGGGTGTAGTTTTTAACAATTCCCAAGGGAAAAGGCTGGAAAGAGTCAAAGAAAGGTCAGTTTTATTCTTTTCTGTTTTATTTCAGTGAGAAAACAGAATAAAGGCAGAGTCTAAAGATGAGTAAACAACAGAAACTGCAGGAGGAGCAAATAAACATACATTGAGCCCACCAAGAAGCAGCTAGGAGAGCAGTATGCGCAGGAAGGTCTGTCAGCAGCTGATCAGAGGAAATTGGAGCTAGTGTCAACACTACTCTCATGCCATGAGGCAGGACGGGGCACCTGCTCTAAACTGAGGGTGAGAAGGGGTCCTTTTTCTGCTAGAGCAGGGGTGTCAAACATACGGTCCGTGGGCCGAATACAGCCCGTGAACCTCTTCCATCTGGCCCACGATTGCTCTCCCTGGGACCACACTCTCTCCGAGAGAGAGAGGTCTCTTATACCCAGCGCTCTGAAATACTGCGAGTGTCCGGTCTCGTGACATCAAGGAGCACTGGGTATGCGAGACTGCACTCCGCGAGACCACGTTCTACCCCTAACAGAGGCGGGGGGCAGCATCGAAGAGCCTGGTTTCACATACACAGCACACCGTGATGCTGCGAGAGGGCACTAGTATTTCTATTTAAGGTATGTACGGCCCACTTGAAGTACATTTAAGTCAAATGAGTTTGACACCCCATCCTACAGGGCCTGCAGGAGACCAAGTAGAAAGTTCCCCAAACAATCCAGCAGAGGTAGCAGTGACGGCTAGGGCCCAACCTGTGGAAGCAGTCAGCTGAAGAGGCTAGTAAGGCAGGAGACACAAACGAAGCTGGAGGCAACATGTCGGAGGAAGCAGAGCTGAAGTTACAGAAGCTTGTGGACAAGAACAAATGTAGGCAGTCTGAACAGAGGCGGGTCAAGTCACACCCATGTGAAAGGACATGCTGGTGTGCCTGATCAGGGGCTAGCAGACAACCAGATGCGGGTATGATGGACCCCATCCCTCTGCCTGTGGCCCGAGTCATTATGGATACTAGAGACTGCTCTGGCATTCTGATTGTGGGGATGCGGTCTTTTTCTTGGGGGGTTATTTTCTGTAATGATGCAACAGAGTCGAGCCTGAGAGTTCAGGTACAAGCCTACCATGGCTAGACTCAGTAGTCCAGGAGGTAAACAAGGGAAATGAGTGAGCACTGAATGTGTCTGGCGCAGCAGAAATACACTGTGGCACAGGATCTGCTGGGAGCAGTGGGACACTGGGACTGCTGGGTAAATAGCTATGGGCCAGCGCTCTACTGAAGGCAGACGACTGTTGAAAGTCAGCCTCTGACACCCTAGGAAAGCTGTGGCCCAGAACTCCACCAAGATCAAAGAAACTGAGGTACAGCTGGACTGTGCTGAGCCCCCAAAAACTGCTGGGTGCAGTGAGTCATTGCTACAGCTAGGAAATAACCAAGACTCCAGTGGGAGCAGGGAAAAACTGCTAACTGTGGATAGAGACTGGCACAGCCAGGAGTAGCTTGGGCCAGAACTCCACTGGGAGCAGGGCAGACCCTGGGTGGCCAGAGATCTGGTTTCATGCCTTCGAGGGGGGCAGAGCCTTTTACTGGCCCGGTTGGAAGCAGGTGTGACACAGGGGTCATTCATTGGTGGTGCCCTAGTCTTGTGAACAGCTTGTCAGGCCTGACATACTAATTATACCTCATGCACTAAACTCAGGAGATTTATTTAAAAAGTGGAAGGTGATATATTGGTTCAAATCTAAAAATACACTGGTCATTTATAGTTCTGTGAAATGTTTGTAACAACACACGGGGGGAATGATGGGTACTGTCTCCTATTGTGTCTTGGAAACTATAAAAAGACAAAGCAAAACAAAATTGTACGGTCAATGGCATGTCAGGCGAGTTGTGATAAGTTAAAGAAAATCATGTCTGAAAAGCCTGCTTTTGCTAGTCCAGATTGTGACAAAAAATGTTCATGCTGTACAGATGCATCAGACACTGATTTAGATACTGTTCTAATGCATTCAGTGGAAAGAAACGAGAAGCACACTATTATTTTCTTAAGTAAGAAACTGACACCCACTGAGCAAAATTCATCTGTCACAGAGAAAATGTTATGCCCTAGTGCAGGCAATCAGGCAGCTCCGACCCTATCTCTTTAAGAAGAAATTCAGAGTCCTGACTGATCTCTCTCCATTGGTTTGGTTGCACAGAACAAAGGGATTCAATTCGAAGCTGCTAAAACGGAACACGACATTCCAAGGATGACTTAGAGATTGTACATCTGAAGGGGAAAGAAAATACAAGGGCAGATTCCCTGCCCAGAAAAGAGGGTTCTGACTTGCTGCTGCTTATCAGCCAGAGGACAACGCTCCTGCATTTTGTAAATGGGGAGGTGTGATCCTAGGAGCACTCCAATGCCAGATGGTGTACTACTGTCAGGATAAGTTCCAACGGGGTAGCTGTGTTAGTCTGGTTGTCATGATAGATACTCCAAAGATGTCATGTACTTGGAAAACTATTACTCACTGATCATTAATATGTTAGTGTGATGTATGGATGCTAAACTCAAAAAGAAATGTACAGATAAGTGGGCCATGTTTACAGGATGGGGGATTCTATCTTGGGAAGTAGGGATTCTGAAAAAAGGGGTTGTGGTTGATAATCAGATGAACGTAAGCTCCCAGTGCAACACTGTGGTCAAAGGGACTAATGCAATCCTTGGGTGCATAAAAACATGGAAATCTCAAGAAAGAGTCGCGAGGTTATTTTACCTAAGTATTTGGTACTGGAGTCACCACTGCTAGAATACTGTATCCAGTGCCAGCATCCACAGCTCAAGAAGGATGTTAATAGTGGAAGGTTCAGAGAAGATCCATGAGATGGTAAAGGATTTGAAAACATACTTTATAGTATAGACTAAAGGAGATCAACCTATTTAGCTTAACAAAAAGCAGGTTGATTACAACTGCCATGAATATTTATGAGGGGAAAAAAATCTTTAATAATGGGCTCCTCAATCAAACAGAAAATGTCATAGGTGTGCAGCAATTCTGCAAAAAGCGCCATATTTTTGGAGTTTAACATACACATTCTACACACATCCACATCATATATCAAATGAAAGTTTATTTTATATATGTATCTTACTCCATGAAAACCACAGAAACACAGCACTGGACATTATTTAAGAAGTACTGGGTGATTGGTGGATGCTCTCTGTCTCCACAGAAGAAGTTTCTAAACTTGTTCCCCAAAAGCAATCATTTGTAAAATTCCTCGGTGAATATATGGTTCAAAATGCACCTGATAGGACAGCACACTCAACAAAAAATATTCCTTGTTGCTGGAGGCTTTTCCAATGGAGAAGTAGCAAAGTACATCAGTAGAGGTGTTGAAGAAAGACTTGTACAATATTTAAGAGGAATTGACATAGTTACTAACCTTTCCATAACTGTTGTTCTTTGACATGTGTTCCACATGTCCATTCCATTGTAGGTATCTGTGCAGTCTAGTACATGACTGTCAGAGAGCTTTTCCCCTTACAATACCCATCAGGGTATCAGAAGAGCACTCAGTTGCCTTGCACACCACATGCAGGCAAGCATAAAGGGAAACGTTGCCCCAGACACTCCTCACTTCCTTCCTTCCTACCACAAAGATTCCAATGAGGAGGAAAGGAGGGTGTGTAATGGAATGGACAAGTGCAACACATCTCAAAGAACAATAGTTACAGGAAGGTTAAAAACCATGTTTTCTTCTTTGAGTGATTCCACAAATAGTCCCAACTGGTGGTGGGTTCAGAGTCTATTTGAACAGGAACCAGAAGACCATTTATCCAAAATTAGAATCATCTCTACATTGCTGAAAGATATCACAATAAGAAGTAAACACATGATGCTGGCTGCTGCTCTGCAGATGTCTAATATGGACAAGTTAGCCAGAAATGCTGCAGAAATAATTTGTGATCTAGTCAAATGACCCAATACTCTATCTGGTGGCTTCACATTAGCTAATTGATAACACAAGTGAATAAAACCAGTTAGTCACATCAAAATCCTTCTCATGAAAATAGGACTGCCCTTCATTCTAGCCATAAATGCAATGAAAACTGAAGACCTGAAACATTTACTCCAGTAAAACTCTTTTAACATCTAGCACAGTCTCTCCTCCCCCTTATTACCACATGGCTTTGGGAAGAAGATTGGTAAGAAAAATGCTTGGCTGGTATGAAAAGTGAAGACCTCTTTTGTAAGAAAACTTGGAAGGGGTCGATAATAGACTTTGTGTGTGTAACACTGTAAATGGGAAATCTGATACCAGCAATTACCTTCATTGAAAGGTGCAACCGAGAGAAGTCACCAGAGGCTCTAAGAGGGGACCCTTCAGCTTTGTTGAGACTAGATTCAGGCTCCATTGTGGAACAGCTTTCTATACATGCAGGAACAGTCTGCCCAAACCCCTTAAAAATCCTACAGCCATTAGGTTGGAAAAAGGGAGCAGTAATTCACAGGAAGGTAGAATGCCGATAGAGCCACTAGGTGTATCCTCATTGAGCCAATCACCAATCTTTAATATTTGGTATCCACCCATAGTTCAGCACGTGCTGAATAGAAACAAGACCCCTTTTAGCCTTGACCAGACAAAAAAGAGTCTTCCGTTTAGAAAGGCAGGTTGTTCTAGTTAATGGTTTTCTGTCATTCAGCAGTACACCTCCTGCACCTCTCTATAGCACCTCTCCCTACACTGAAGTTAACAAGGAAGCCTCCAGGCCATTAGATGAAGGACCTCAAGAGCGGGGTGGAGAAAGTGACTGCAATTCTATGAAATGGGGTCTGCGTGATGCAGGAGTGACAGCCGAGGACTGATAGATGTCCAAGAGTAGTGAAAACCAGTGCTGATGGGGCCATGCCAAGGTGATCAGTATAAGATGGGCCTTGACCCGCATGGCCTTCCATGGAACTCTGGGCAGAAGACAGATGGGAGAATAGCACAGAGCAGACTCTATGAGTATGGCAGCAGACAAGCACCCATCAATGAACCTGGGCTGTGCCTTGCTTTGGAGCAGAACCGATAACATTGTGTTGCCCTTTGTTACAAACAGATGCTCTTGGTGAGTTCCCCTGCACTGGAAAATAGATCTTACTATGTCTGGGCAAAGGGATCTCTCATGTTGACTGATAAACAGCCTGCTCAAGTAATCTGCCAGCATATTCTGAACTTCTGGGAGGAAGGCTGCTTTCAGAAACATGGATTTGTCGAGGCAGAAGTCCCAGGGTAGTATTGCTTCCCAACAGAGTAGTAAGAACTGTGCTCCCCACTGCTTGTTTACATAAAACATGGCAGTCATATCGTTGGTCAGTTCCAACATGCCTCTCCTCTGTATGTGAAGAAGGAATGCCATTCAAGCTAATCAGATAGCCCATAGCTCCCTTATGTTTATGTGTAGACTGAGATCTTGGGAAAATCTGAGACCTTGCATATATTTTTCAGGGGTTGCAGGTGAGCCCTCAACCAAGGTCTGAGGCATTTATGACTAAGGCAAGAAATTGCTAAGGTGGGGTGAAAGGAACTCTCCTGAAGACACTTGCTGAGTCTCTCCACCAATCTAGGAAAGATACAATGTTAGTGCATGTACCAAGTTGCAAGTCTATTTGGCACCTTTTTGGAGAACACAACCTTGAAGGAGTAATCGATAAGCATACGATGCCATCCACCCCAACAACCTTAAACAATTTCTCACCATGGTGAGAGGATAAGTTTACATCCAAAAGTTGCATGAAACTTTGCCTACAGTAGCAAGGTCTTGGCCATTGTCAAATCCAGGACCACTCCAATGATATCTTCTGCACTGGAGACAAGACTGATTTGTCTGAGTTGATCACCAAGCAGAGCACATCAAAAGTGGATCAGATTTTACTTACACTGAACATGACTTGTGTCTTGGATCAATCTCTTAGCAGGTAAGGAAATGCATGGATACTAGCCTTGGAAGAAAAGCCACTTACCATAGCCATCCACTGTGTAAAAACATATGGGGCAGACAAGATAAATGGGAGCACTATCAACTGATAATGGTCTATTGACTAGTCTATTGGTCTACTAATCTATTGACAGTGAATCTAAGAAATTTTCTGTGGCTCTGATGAATTGCCACGTGAAAGTAGGCATACTTTACGTTGAAAGCAGCATGCCAGTCCCCCGGCTCCAGGAAAGGAATAACAGAAGCTGGAATGATGATCTGGAATTTCCATTTTTCAGAAACTTTTTAAACTGCCTTAAATCTAAAATAGGCCTGAGATCCTCTTTTGCATTCGGTATCAGGAAATATAAAGAGTAACACCCCCTTCCCCTGAACAAAAGGGATCTCCCCTGTAGTTCCTATAGGAGACAAGAGATTGTATTCCTTGCAGTAATACTGTCTCATTAGAGGGGCCCCAGAAGACAAATGAAGAAGCAGGGTTGTGGGGGGAGGGGAGATGTAAGGGATGGGGTGGGTTGTAGAACTAATTTGGAGCATATATCACACTTCAGCCATGCTTAGAATCCACCAATCTGTTGTGATGTAAGCCCAAAGGCTGAAAAAAGTGGGACAGCTGGTCTGAAAAACTAGAAAAGAAACAGATTGCGTTCATAGAACTGGTTGCCTGTTCTCAACCTGCCCATCAAAATGAGCTGTTGGAAAATGCAGCCTGTCTTCATGAACAAGCAGCTGCCAAAGCATGGAATGGGATGTCTTTTGAAACCTCTGCTCCTGCTCCGTGGCAGATCTTGGGATCAAAGGGCAAACCCCTCAAAATGCTAGGACTGGGGAGGATGAAATACCTTCTGCTTCACTGAAAATACCCAGGTATTTTAAGGTTGCTCTAGAGTCTTTGAGGCTATTCAGAGTCTTGTCCATCTTTTCTGAGAAGAGTGATCGCTCTTCAAAAGGTAAGTCCTGGCTTGTCTGTTGCATCACTGGAGGGAGGCCAGAAGAGTGTAACTAGGACAAGAGCCTCATCGTGGCAGTAGAGGTTATACTTCAATGGTCTTGCCAAATTGGGAAAGAGCAATGAATAAACCACAAGTTCTACAGCAAGAAAGATGGTACAAGTGCTGTAGGATCAGAGCAAGAAAGAAAAGGAGAATTGCTTGTGCCTCAATCAAGACATCAAAAAGGACAGGTGAGAACAGTAGTCAAAAGAATATCTTGGCAAACAAAGATTTGGGTGTCTCTGCACATAAGTCAACCAGATATTGGATCATTAGCGCAACATGGATGGGAAAATGTGGATGATTAACTACTTCCTATACTCTTCAAGGGGCCAATAACTGCTTGTGCCTATATAACTAGTGGAGGCTGCACAATCAACTGTGTCTGTCGTCCAAACGACCTTTTCTGCACACAACTGTGTATGTGCTAAGGCAATGAAGATTACGGTAAGCCACACATTCTCAACAGAGATCATAATGATGAATAAGTTGATGACTAAAAACATCACCAACACTATTACACTCCAATATCTGTACGAATTTATTATTAGATTTTATTTTACCCTTTAGATTGTTGTTTTGATGCTTTCAAGGCCACAAAGAAATCCAAATTAGTGTCTTGAAATTATATATAGTCATTAAACAGAAACAAATGCAAATATTTCAAACTATTGTTTTAACATGCTGACGGTGTCATTAGGTTTATTCCCATTTCTATGGTAATGGCACCATTTAACAACTCCACATAATACCTCATCTTAAAGTAGACATAATAAGCTTTCAAATGATGCATGATGTGCATGTGTTTAGAGAGAGCACGTTAAGATGACCAAATTGGTGGGTTCTGCCACACTTTTACTAACACGAGCCAATGGCTGGAAGATGAAGCCAGACAAATTCAAACTGGAAATAAGGTTTAAATTTTAACAGTGAGAATAATTGACCATTGGAATAACTTATCAAGGATCATGCTGGATTGTCCATCACTAACAATTTTAAAATCAAGACTGGATGTTTTTTCTACAAGATATGCTCTAGGAATTATTCTGGGGAGATTTTATGACCTGTGTTATAGTGGAGTTCAGACACAAGGGTTCATTATGGCTTTGGAATCTATGAATCTATCAATGTAAGATAGGACAATGGAGCACTTGTGAAGTAGAAGAAATGGAGTAGGAACTGTACATGTTGAACTTTACTTACTGTGCTGCAATTCTTGTTACAATTTGGAGAAATGCAAAGATTTCAACCATTCTTCAACTGTAACTATAGCAGATTTCACATACAAACATGGTTTTATAGCAGTCAAAATGAAGAAAAGGTTGCAGCCCATATCCGACCCCTCCCTGCACTCAACTGGAGTCACTGAAAATAGATTTATATTCTGATCAAAAAGCATCTCTACTTCTATGAGATATCTTGTATATATCTAAAACATGACACTATTTGTCTCATATGGTAGCAGCAGCCATAGATCTTAAGTTCAGATCAGGACATCAAAAAGCTGTAATAATCCAAATCAGTTCAGCAATGGGTCATCACAAGATATATTAGGTATTCAGTGACAGCTGTTTTTCCAAGGTTTGTGTTACTAAAGAAAAATAGTGTGTCGCCAATTTAAAATCTTAAATCAGTGGAAATCTCTCAATGCGTTTCCCCCGTTATGTATTTTACCGAGGACAGTGTTGCACATGTGGATATTTTATACTTGTGGCCCTCAGCAATAGCAAATCTCATTGCTTTAAAAAGAAAAAAATCTTTGAAATACAGGAGACTGAAGTTCACTTATACAACACATTGCACCCTGGAGTTCTTTTGTAATTTTCTTTACCAGTAGGCATGGATGCAATTATTGCTTTCTTTTATTTGCCACAGAGAAACTTTACTGATGGGTGGGGCTGATTTTATATGTATAGCTCTGCTAAAATATCACTGCTCACCTTTTCACAAAAAGGATACAAAAAGAGAAGTAATATTTATTGATAAACAACTATCTCAATCATGCCTTCCCTTCTCCTACTTAGCCTGCCCAGGAACACATACAGACTGTGTCTTCACTGACAAAAATGGTTTAAGGATTGGGGGTACAGTAACTAATACACCAGCTATCTCACTATAAAATCCAAGTGGACACAAGACAGGTATAGTTCTTACCACAAGGTAGGCTGGTGAGGTCAGCAATATACCCCTATCAATGGCTGACTCACCTTATGGCAAAAGTACAGTTCCTCATCTGAACTATTTTAACAGCAGGAATACAAACTGCATTAGTTACTGCTTAATTAAAGAACATCGTCTTAAAAAAAAAATTCAGTGAAGACAAGCTGCACTCAACAGTATGTCAGTGACCTTTCTACCTTCTGAGCTTCCAACTTACATTGTCTGACCTCTCTTCAACATGATTTTTGATGGTACTTTCAGCATATAATAATATAACCAAGAAACATTGCACAGTTGTTCAGCTGAGTGATACTGCACCAGCTTACATGGCTCTGTCTGGTCTGTGAAGAAAACTAATATGATTTTATTTCTAATATTAGCTCCATGATAAGTGATTAGAATAATGGAGGTGCCTATGGAACATTTGTCTCCAATAATTTTACACTTGTCTATAATTAATTGCCTTTATTATATACATGTAATGCACCAACCCTGACTTCCCAGGGTTCACACTGGAAAAAGAAATAGCAATAATCACCTAAGCTCCATCCACAACAAAGATGAGAGACCGCTCCGCTTATCCTCAGAGTGACCTGGTACCCTCAAGGGTTTGTTGGACCATGTGTTCCCTCCCTCCCCCTTTGTGGGACATAGGCTGCTGTTGGCTCCTGCGCTCTATGATTGCTCTCAGGCAGATATGCAGAATTAATTGTTACGTCTGTGTTGCCTAGCAACAAACATTGAGGTGTCCCAGCCGCTGGAGATACTCCCCACGTTTTAAGACGGCATCAAGCAGCTGTCTCCATGTAGCTGCATGTTACACACCTCTTAAAACACAGCTTGCCCCCAAATTTACCACCCCTGATTCACCACTGGGGCTGATAACAGAAGACAGCTGCTGAGCAGCAGCTAGACAGTGAGACAAGACCAGAAACAAAAACAAAAATGATGGCTTGCCAGGCCAAAACTATGGGCTCACTAAGCCAACCCAATTTGAGATCTGGCCTCCTCCACTTGGTATCTTACTCGTTAGTCCAATACATCTGCAACAGCTGCGAGACGAGCACCATCCATTAGGAAAGATCTTTATCACGTTTTTTAAAACTACAAGAAACAGATCTCTCTCAGATCAGATTTTCTTAACACAACATATTCCTTACCAAATATTGTTCAAATGCAAAACAAGATTCTTACCCACTGTTATGTTTTTAATGGCATAACATTCTGTTTCATTCAAATGCATCACTTCTGCAGACAAATTAATTAAAATGTCTGTTTAACTGAGACATTATGACACTCAAACAGCGCACTCTGACCTACTCTTAGCAATTCATTTTATTTTTAATTATGTACAAAAATGAAAAATCAGAAGACAAACTGATGAGATTTTATTTTCAAAGCTTTCTCATTTCAGGAGACGTCACACAATATAGGTGTGCAAATCAACTATTTTATTAACAGTGCTTTGTGGTGTACAGAAGCTTGTACTTTGTGCTCTCCAAGGTAACAAAGTCAAACGCAACACAGCTTATTACACAGAACTGTCTATAAAGGCAAAAGTTAGAGACAAATAGTACAAACTGGATTATTTAAGGTGAAAACTGAAATGGCTTCAAGGCTCCTGCTTAAGTTATTTGTCAATATAATAATGAGCTGAAAGTTACTGAAACGTTTATAGTAGAAGTCAATGAAATGTGGTTGGATTGGTTAATTTAATGGAGTGAGGATGCCACCCCTTCTTGGAAAATGTTTATCTGAGGAAGAGGAATGAGTGGAGTGTTAGAAGACGTTTTAGAATCAGGGCTACCATCCACACTCCCCTGAGACCACAGGATACCCATGAGTCTGTAGGTCCTTCATCATTCTGTTCTTGAAATACATTCTGAAGCAGACTTGGCCGGAGAGGGGGAAACAGATGACATCACCACCTCACTGGCTTTGGGTAAATCCTAAACACTATTTGGGATGTGAGTCTTAGGCTTGTTCTACATTAGTAACTTATGTCAGTGTAACTACTGCACTCAGAGGTGTGGAAAATCCACCCCCCCCCCAACTCTCCCACAGCAAGACTTATATCCACCTATCTCCCAGTGTAGACAGCATTCTGTTGACAGAAGGGCTTTTCCTGTCAATAGAGCTACCACCTCTTGGGGCGGTGGGTTACCTATGCCAACAGGAGAAGCCCTCTTATTGGAGTAGGTGGCATCTTCACTGAAGAACTACAGCGGAGCAGCTCTGCTGCTGTCTTTTAAATGTAGACAAACCCTTAGGTTCCTTTGGTAACAGCTTCTCCCTCATATGATCATTTTCCTTCCCCACCTTATTTTCTCTCTTTCCTATTGTAAACGCGTGAAGGAGTCCCACAGGAACAGTGCTCTGGAACCACTCGAACCAACTGAGATGCTACTGGTCCTAGTCTGCCCTCAGGTATCCACGCACCAATGTTGCCTGCTCCTGAGCCTTATGGGGGATTGCCCTTCCAGCCATCAATCCCCAGACCCATCTCTTTGCCTTTCCCCAGTCCTTTGTCTCCTTCCTTTGGCTACCCCTCCTTGTCTTTGCCTGCCACAATCTGTTGCAGCTGGTTGATCCAGGAGGGTAGAGGGATCTGGCTATTGTCTGCATACATCTGGTTGGGGAAGGTCTATCTGCTCTCTAGTAGCTTCTGCAGTGATCATACACCTGGGTCCCGTCACTGAAATAAATGAGAAAACCCCAAGAATATCTCCACTTCATCACATCTCTCTCTGCTTCAAGAGTGAACTGCGTGAGGTCACTTCAGCCAATGCTCTGGGGTTTTCTCTGAGTGCTTGAGGGAATCAACAAACATGTGGACAAGCGTGATTCAGAGGACACAATATACATGGACTTTCAGAAAATCTTTCACAAGGTCACACACCAAAGGCTCTTAAGCAAAGGAAAAAGGATGAGAAAAGAGGGAAGATCCTCACCTTGATCAGTAACTGGTTAAAAGACAGGAAACAGACTAGGAAAAAATGGTCATTTTTCACAGTGAAGAGAGGTAAACAGCAGTGTGTGGTCCCCCTTCCTCCCCCCACCAATGGATCTGTATTATTTAACATATTCATAGATGATCTGGAAACAATTTCTTCATTTTTTTTTGGCAGCCTTTCAATATTTGAAGACCGCTAATATGTCCCCCCATTAATCTCATTTTTTCCAAATTCCGACTGAAAATAAGGAGTTAATTTTAGCAGTGAGAGTAATTAACCACTGGAACAATTTACCAAAGGTTGTGGTGGATTCTCTATCACTGGCAATGTTGAAAACAAGATTAGAGGTTTTTCTAAAAGATATGGTTTAGGAATTATTTGGGGGGAAATTCTATGACCTGTGTTATTATACAGGGAGGTTAGACTAGAGGATCACAGTTCATGGATTCGGATTCCAAGGCCAACATGAACTCTGGTGATACTTTCCTCTGACCCCCAGTATAAAATAGGCCACAGAATTTCCCCAAAATAATGCTACCTGCCCATTTTTAATATACTTTCTGCTTTTCACAAAAGACATGTTGCTCATACTTTTCTTCTGAACTTTGAGGTTTCCAAGTTCTCCTTTTATCTCCCTCACTACTGCTGCATTACCTTTTTTGTGTGTTCCTCCGGTGCTTTCCTTCCAATCTCTATTCTGAGCCTGCCTCAGCTTGGTCCATGGTGCCGTCCTCTTCTTCCTGCATTACATCCTTTTATCCTATTGGTTCAGCTCCTGACTCTAAAACAACTTCCTAAATCTTCTACTTCACCTCCGATCTTTCACTCTATTCCCAACCTGGCATCTTTGTGTTTTCAAAATGCTCTCTTGAACATGTCTCAGTCACATACGGATCATCCTGTTAGATCATCCTCTCTTTTTACCCAACCATCTCCTCTTTTTTCCTTCCTTATCATTAATAACTCCACTTTCCTCTCCATCACCGAGGCTTGTAACCCTATCATCATCTTAGATTTCACTCTCTCAGGCTTGCTACATAACGAGGTTCATGGTGAACATTATTCCCACTTTATCTAAATTCCACCATTTCCACCCTTACCTGGTGTTCTGCAACTTCTTCATCACTGATTTCCCCACATTTTCCTTTTCCCTGCACCAAGTTATCCAAAATGTCACTGTTAATAGCCATCTTTCCCTTGATACTCCAGCTCCAACAATACTCCTTTCCTTAAATTCCTTCACTGGCTTTCTTTCTCCTGCATCAAAATCAAACTCCTCATTCCTACCTGCAAACCTTTCCAAAACTTAATCCCTGCTTAAAACCACATTCTTAGGCTCTGAGCTTTGTTCTTCTTTCATTCTGCTCTTAACATTAAAATTCCTATATTTTCCTCCTTCAGTTCCCTCTTTAAAACCCAGCTATTACATAAATTGATCTTATGAATAGTATTTCTGTCTTCTGCCTTAGAATTTTGCCTTATGTAACATTTGTGAGAATTTAACTTCAAGCATACAGAGAAGGCACGCTGTCTTCCTACACATTTCACAAATAATGGGTAACACTTATGACACTTCATAAATATCAATACCATATTATATCTATTGGTATGCACATCAAAATAATACTGTTCAGAAGCCCAGCTCAATAACATAATTTTGTAGTAATAAAATATTTTTAAAAAGCACATGCCATAAAATAATCTCATAAAACAGTTTTTACATGATAATGAATGGTCATTAAAACAATGCATTCAGAAGCACTTTCTGATTCCCAGGATTTTACAATATCTACATTGCAATGCAGTACAATAAGAAAGCTCATATGGAATTTCTAAAAGAGCAGTTATGAAAAGGAAGGGGAGGACAGAAACACTAAAGTAACAGGAAGTGTAACCTACCAAATATGTTGGTGGAATGTCCTTTCCTGGCAATAGGTTTGAGTTCATTATGACCCCATCCATACTGCCTGTAATTATCCCAGGCATGCTTCATCATCTGAGGAAGGGGAAAATTGGATTCAGTTAATATGGATCACTTACTGTTACAATGCAGTTTTATAAGCAAGTTTCTTATCTGAAAATTTCTGTTCCTCAAGCTCACCACAGCACATCAATGGGTATATTCTGACTCTACTTCTATTAGTTAAGATAAGCTATATAGTACAAACAGACTTTGCCCTAATCTATACCGTGGCACGATTTCAGTAGCAATCAAAGGGAGATATGCAAAATACTTAAAACACCTTGCATATCACCCTCCGATTGCCTACCATCTACTTACCGTGGTGTCTTCAGTGCACTGAGTTGGAAGGAAATGCCTTCCCTCCAACTCAGCTCTCCTCCTTCGGTTCGGGTGGTCCTACAAGATCGGCTTCCTGATCGGCTGGGCGGGTCTTCACAGACCTGATCAGTCGATTCAGAAGATTGATCTGATGGTGGCAAATTTGCCCTTTGATCCAAAAAATGTCAAGAGTATCTAAGATGCTCCAATAAAGAGTGATGCAGTGTCAAAAAGACAGAAAACTATACTTTTTACCCAGGAGTTACTGAGCACACAAAGACTAACTAGAAGTCAATTTAACTTCAGTGGTGCTCAGCCTCTCTGAAATTCAAGGCAGTGATTTCAAGGCATATATATGGTCTCAAGAGCCTAAGCATAGGCATCCATTTTTAAGAATCTTATCCTAAATCTGGCTATTTGGCTACACAATAACATGACAACAATCTAAAAATATCTGAAAGTTGTAAACTTAAGGAGGAATTATTTCAGTCTCATTGACAGAGCAAGTTGTGCAACAATGCAGCATGTAAATCTACAGCCCATCAATTTACTACACAGTGTAAGGGGAAGTTTCCATAAGATCCAACAATTGGCTTCACAGTAGGAAAACACTTGAGAACACGGCTAGAAAATATTCTATAGGGGTCAATCCTGCATTGACTACGGGAAGTGGATTAGATGAGCTAATGCTGTTGAACTTCTTCATATTTAGCTCCATGATTCCCTGGTCATATGTAAAAAGAACATGTGAATAATATATCAAAGGTAAAAAGAGAAGAGCTCTGCAGAAAGTCTGCCATCTTATTCCAGTTTTGTATTAAGCATTCTAGTAATTATTTGCAGAGCACTCTGACACACAATGCTGTATAACAGGTGAACTGTGCCAAACAAGAACTGTGCCAAACACATGACTTAATAATGAAAATAATATTTGGCATTTACACAGTACTTCACACGTTCCAACAGACACATATACAGTAGCCAATTAATAATCATAACATTCATATAAAATAATAAAATATCTTTTCAAAGATAAGGAAACATAAAAAAGGTGAAATAACTTACGTAGGGCCATAAAGAGAGTTAGTGTAAATTTATTTGATTACCCCTTCTAAAAACACCAAGAAGCAACATATATGAACTTTGCTGGTTTTATCTACTTAAGATGGGACATTCACATCCTTATTATGTTCTCCTTCCTCCATGGGTTTGTAATTTTATCTTTAAATATTACTTGCTCTACCATTTGACAAACAATGACCTTTGTTTTTACATACGTTGGGAATTTCTAATGTGCCTAAGTAACTCAAGAATGATTTCACAACATTTTTGAAAATCTCATCCATAATATACAGCAATAAATACTATTATTAATTATTTTATATTGTGATAGCATGTAGGAGCTCCAATCATGAGTTGGGGCCCTCTGTAGTGGGCATCAGGTGTATCTGTTTCTTTTACTTTCCTGTTTTTGTGATAGTTTTATGCAAATCAGCATAGCTTTAGTGGTAACTTAGGATCTCTCTCCTGGCTGATAAAAAATTAAGACTGCAGTAGAAAGGGTTACTCACCTTGTGCAGTAACTGATTCTTCAAGATGTGAGTCGCTAAGAGTGCTCACTTCAAATGTGCATACACATTTTGAGCCATTGATTGGAGATTTTTCATTAACAGTATCTGTTTGGCCCACTCATGCATTCCAAACCACCTTGTGATATACTCCAAGGATATACAGGGTTGCATAGGCAAGCCACCCTCAGTTTCTTCTCTTTCCAAACATTCAGTAAAGAACAATCCAAAGCAAAGGGGAAGGAGAGTGGGTAGTAGAGTGCTTAGGGGGACACACTTCTGGAAGAACCACACTTAGAGCAGAAGGTAAGTAACACTTTTTTCATCTTTGAGTAGCCTCCTTACAGATGACTTCAGATGATTCCTGAGAAGTATCCTTTGGAATCAAATCCAAGACTGAGGACAGTACAGGAGAATCGAGTACCACATCAAATCTGGTGATGTGGACCAAGATATTGCTGTTGAGAAAAGTAAAGCACTGAGGCCCTAATAACTGCCCTGCTTATGTTGGATTTTGGAATGTTTCTGAGTAACATTGCGGGAAGTTGCCTTCAATCTGCCAGTGTCCACTATTATCCTCTGGGGGGCAAAGCACAAGCTGCATCATAGTAAGCAGTAATATACTGAGAAATCCACCTCAATGATCTCTGTGAAGAAATCATGGGCCCACTAGATCTTTCAGCAATGTAGACAAACAGTCCAAGTGATTTCTGAAATTGCTTGATGACATCCAGGGAAAAGACAGACCTTTATTACACATCTAATGAAAGGTGGTCTCATACTGAAATTTATGTGGTTTAGGAAAAACTATCAGTAGATAAACATATTGGTTAAGATGGAAATACAACAGCATCTTAAGTAGCAACTTCGAATATGGCCATAAGGAAACCTTGTCCCTGAAAAATACGGTAAACAGGGGATCCACGATCAAGGTTCCAATCTCTCCCACTAGGTGTGTTGACACGATATAGCGACTAGAAAGACCATATTCATAGATAAATGAAGCAAACAGAGGTCCCATAAGCTATCCAAGTACCAGGCTGAGATCCAATTAGGATCCTTAACTTAGGTGTAAAGATTCTCCAGGTCCTTAATAAATCTAGAGAACACAGGGTAAGCATCATCATCATCATAAACTCTACAGGGGAATGAAATGCTGATATCACAGTCAAATGAACCTTAATGGAGCTAATTGATAATCCTGATTTTCTTAAGTCCAGTAGATAATTCAAGGTGGCTAAGAACAGCGACGATTCAGGCAGAAGTTCTGGATGTAAGTAATTTGAGCTGACTCCCTTCTACTGGTTAGTAATATTTGTACTAACATCAATAGTGGCCTGTGCAGATACAAAATCTGTAGATAGAAAATTTGTATTCGCATCCCTTCTGCAAATATGATCCTTAGTTATAAATTGGATATCCATGGATTTGCAGGGCTCTACCTATCAAGCAGATGGGTTTGAATCCTGTGAACCATCTACAACCAGATCTGGAGGCTGAAGGCTCCCAAATACAGGTGATGCACCTGACCTGTACTCTTGGAGAGGAGATAAGGGACAGTCAGAAACCTGAAAGCTAATTGGACACACAAGTGAAGCAGGTAACAATACCAACCTTTGCCATTGGCTTCCCTTCATCTAAAAGATAGTTAAATTGGGCCCTGTCCTCTGGAAGCTTGTCTGAGGTCCATAAGCCTGGAACAGTGTTAAAATTATATTTTGAGACCAAAGCTTGGTAGTTAGCAACATGAAATTATAGGCATGCACATTGGAAAACATAATCCCAACAATAAATACAAAATAACAGGGTCTAAATAAACTGTTATCACTCAAGAAAGAGCTCTTGGAATCACTGTGGATAGTTCTCTGAAAAAAGATGATTGCTTACATGTAGGTAATCACATATTTACATGTACCGGGGGGAGGTTCATTCCAAGTAGGTGTGCACGTGTGATGTGTATGATCTGCTGGAAAGATTTCCCCCAGAGCACCGATGGGGTCAGCTGTGGAGGACCCTGGAGTGGCACTTTCACGATGCTCTATACAGGGCTCTCCCAACCGCCCCTCCACCCCCCCAGTTCCTTCTTGCCAGAAGTCCAATAGAGGGGAAGGTGGGCACGCATGGAATGGACACGAGCAACACATCTTGAAGAACACAAGTTATACAGGTAAGCAACCATCTTTTCTTCTTCAAGTGATTGCTCATGTCAATTCCAAGTAGGTGATTCCCAAGCCTTACCTATGGAGGAAGGGTCGGATCTCAAACATTAGTGGGCTCCAGGACTGCCATCCTGAACACTGTGTCCTCTTTGGCTTGTGGAGTCAGGGTGTAATGTGACACAAAGGTATGCACTGATGACCACGTTGTCACCTGGCAGATATCCTGTATGGGTACCTGTGCCAGGAGTGCTGCTAAAGAGGCTTGCATCCTCATGAAGTGGGCTGTCACTCCCTGGGCAGGCAGCTTTGCTATGTCATAACATTCCGTGATACAGACTGTAATCCTACTTGGTATGCAATGCGATGAGATTGGCTGCCCTTTCATCCAGTTGGCCACTGCCACAAAAAAATTGAGTTTTCCTGAAGGGCCCTGTCCTTTCCAAGTAGAATGCCAAAGCTCTTGTGATGTCGAGTGAATGAACTCACCTCTCCCTAACATTTGCATGCAATTCCTCCCCTAACCCTGGGGAGGAAAATGACCTGATTCATATGAAAATGAGAAACCACCTTTGGAAGGAAGGCTGGATGTGGATGCACCTGTACCTTCTCCTTAAAAAAAGCCATGTAAGGCGATTCAGACTTTAGCACTCTGAGCTCTGAAACTCACCTAGCTGAAGTTATAGCCACTAGGAAAACCATTTTCCAGGACAAATACAGCAGAGAGCAAGATTCCAGGGGCTTGAGAGATGGTCCCATGAGTCTTGCAAGTACCAGGTTGAGATCATGCTGGGTGACAGGGGTGCGTGTTGGTGGAAACCAGTCTGTCTAGACCACTTAAGAACTGTTTAACCAGCTGACTAGCAAAGACGGAATCCCCTTCCTCTTCTGAGTGGAAAGCTAAGAGGGCCGCCAAGTGAACTTTTACTGACGAACCTGACAATTCCTGCAACTTTAATTGGAGAAGAGAGTCTAAGACAAGTGGAATTGAAGCAAACAAGGGGAAAGGTAGCCTTTGATTCCAGCCATAGCTAGAAATGTGTCCATTTAGTGAGGCAGGTTGCCCTGGTAAAAAGCTTCCTACTACTAAGGAGGACCTCCCTGATCTGCTCTGAGCAGACCAGCTCCCTAGGGTTCAACCACAGATGCTCCATGTCGTGAGGTGTAATGACTTGAGGTCCGAGTGCCATAGTCTGCCCTGATCTTCAGTGAGCAACTCTGTAAGGAGAGGCAGGGTGATCAGAGACTCGATGGAAAGCTAAAGAAGAGTTGTGAACCAGTGCTGGCGGGCCCAGGCCAGGACAATCAGGATTACTGCCACCTCAATCTGCTTGATTTTCCACCAACACTTTGTGAATGAGCGGGGTTGGTGGGTAAGTATAAAATAACTGACCTGTCCACGGGATCAGTAAGGTGTCCGTTATGGACCCCAGGCCTTCTCCTTGATAGGAGTAGAACTTCCTGCCCTTCTTGTTGGACTATGACATGAAGAGGTCCACGCGGAGAGTGCCCCACCACTGGAATATATCAGACAGTACATCCTGATGAATCAAGCACTCGTGGTGAGAAAGGACCTGCTAAGGCTGTCTGCTAATGTCTTTTGCTGTCCTGGGAGGTAAAATACCACCAGGTGGATTGATCAAGCAATGAAGAAATCCACAGGTTGAGGGCTTCCTTACACAGGGGAGGGACGCAAGCTCCACCCTGTTTGTTGATATAAAACAGCACTGTTATGTTGCCTGTTCTCAGATGACAATGGACGGCTTGGCAAGCTGATTCCCTGCCCTCAACTCCTTCACACTGATGTGGGACAGCTGGTCCTTTTACTCCCATAGGCCCTGAGTCATGATATCACCAAGTCCAATGCGTCCATGACTGAACACAAACATAGTTTGTGGAAACCCTAAGGGATGCCTGCACATGTCCACTGAGGTTCGCACCACCAGTTTAGGGACGTGAGAACCACATGGAGGAGAGCCACCATCTTTCCTAGGCTGTTGTGAGCGGCGCAGTACGCCGCAGCCAATCAGGCCCTGCAGAAGCCAGTCTTAGCCTTGCATTCTGAATCACATATGTGCACACCACTAAGTGACCAAGAAGCCTCAAACAGTTCTGAGTCGTCTCAATGGGGTGTTTCTCCTGGCTGTCTATAATAGCTTTGATTACAAGGAACTGAGATCTGGGAAGTGATGCCCTTGCCTGTAAGAGTCCAGTACTGCCCTAATAAACTCTATAGTCCTTGTGTGGACATTAGCATGGATTTCTCTCTCATTGACAACTAGCCCCAAACGGTCAAAGGCGGCTATTACAGGCCTCGACAAATCAATGTTTCTGGTCGCCACAGCAACCAGTTTTAGTAGCCTGGTGCCTAAATGGCGCTTGGTGCAGAAATGGAGGAGCACCCTCTGGCAACCAAAAGTAAAATTGCTGGCACCTAGCTGTGAGCCAAGTTTGTCTACTCCTGGGCTATTATTAACTGCAGGTGAGCATCTACCTGTGTCTTCATACACACCTTCACCAACCAATCAGATGAGACTTACCGAAACACCTGAGGCAGGAAGAGTGAGAGTTGTCCCTGGGTCAGGGCTTGTTGAAAGCACCGCATGAAGCCCAGGATGCCCCCACAATGGGGCAAGGAGCACGGCTCCAAACCCACTACCTAGGGACTCTAAACTTATTCTAACAGTAACAAAAACTACTCAACTATCTATCAAACTATTCACATGTATTTAAGGAAAAAGTCCAACAATGGTGGAACATTTGCAGAGCAAGAGACTAGTTCCATTGGCCACCACAGGAGGTAAGAAGGAATTGAGAAGGAGCCCTATATAAAACACCATAAATGTGCCACTCCAGGGGGCTCCACAGCCAACTCCAAGGGTGCTCTGGGGGAAATACTTTCTGGTGGATTGTGCATATGGCGCATGCACACCTACTTGGAATTAACACGAGCAACCGCTCGAAGAAGAATGTCTATTCAATGTGCAGCACAGTCAAAAAAGCTAACAGAATGTTAGGAACCATTAGGAAAGGGATAGATAAGGCACTAAATATCTTAGTCCCTTTATATAAATCCACATGGTATGCCCTGAATACAGTATGTGGTTCTGGTCATCCCATTTCAAAAACTTTATTAGAATTAGAAAAAGATCAGAGAAGGGAACAAACATGACAAGGATGTGTAACAGCTTTTATATGACAAGAGATTAAAAAGGACTGTTCAGCATGAAAGAGAGAATTACGGGGAGAAGCGATATGATAAAGTTGTATAAAATCATGAATGGTGTGGAGAAAGTGAATAAGGAAGTGTTTTCACCTGCTTCACACAACACAAGAACCATAGGTTACAAAATGAAATTAATAGGGAGCACCTTTAAAACAAAACTTAAGGGACTACTTCTTCACACAATGCACAGTTAACCTGTGGAACTCATTTCCCGGGGATGATGTGAAGGCCATAAGCAGAAGTGAATTTAAAAAAGAATGAGAGGTTCACAGACGACAGTCCATCAGTGGCTATTAGTCAAGATGGCTAGGGATAGCAGTTCCATTCTCTGGGTATCTTTGAACTCTGCACAACTATGTCTGTTTAGGGAGCTGGCCAGTTCTGTACAGTACCAATTTTCTTCTTCTCGGCTGAAACTCCCCTCTCACTGTGTCATCAAGATAAATCTCTTTTTTGAAACAACTTACACTTTGGGGGTTTCAACTTCAAATTGGCAGTCAAACTTTCACGGATTTGTAAATGTATCAGTTACTGTTCAAATGGAGATCATCTAGATCAGTGTTCTCAACCTTTAGTGGACTGGGAAACACCTAAAAGTATTAATTACTTTACTTGGATCACCTGATGAAAACTTTCTCGACAAAGCTGGTATACACTGTCTGTAATGTCTGTGTACTATGCATTCTTGTGACAACAATTCAGGAAACCAAATTAAATACAATTTTATGAATATAACATCTATATTTCTAAAAAATGGATATATATTGATTATGCACACAAAACTGAAAATGATATTACTCAAGGCTGAATGAGAATTTCAGGCCTGCATGTTCAAACAAAGTTCATCAATTCTTGGAGTAAAGTTCATCAAAGAAAGTCTTACTGTGGAAGATATGTCCAAGTGATTTCAATGCTGGCGGTAACAGCGTCAGGAAATTTAAAATGCCCCAGCTGCAAGAAAGGAGCAAGGCAGTGGCGGACGCCAACCCGCACCTGGAAGCTTTGCTGCCGCTGGGGCATTTTAAAATCTCCCAGGTACTTGTTGGCTCACTGCATTGCTCCTCCTGCCCTCCCTATTCAGATCCCTCACGCACACACCCCAACGGGGAGGGGTTGATGTCAGCTGTGGAACACCTTCACTATGTCCACGGGCACTGATCTAGCTATACAGAGGATGACAGTCGCAAGCCATGGAATAACCTACCCACCAACCTGTCAAATGTGGCCAGGGCACTACAGAAATCAAAAGCCAGCCCTTTAAATGGTGATCGGACTTGTTCTGCTGTGAAAACATTTCCCCCGAGTCCTTTAGATCCACTTCCGCTTGCAAATACCCTCTTTTCAGACTGAGTACGGAAAACCAGACTGAATTTGTTATGCTGACACAGTTATCATCTATTTCAAATAATGGAAAAGAATCGTTTAAAATTAATTCATTAAGTTTTCTACAGTCCACACAGACTCTGGGGCTGACATCTTTTTTCTGAACCAGCACTATGAGTGAGCCCCAGGAATCGTGGATGGCTCAGTTTTGCCTTCCTAATACATTTGTTCAAATGTATCTGTAAAGCCTCTTCTCTCTCTGCAACTGGTGAGGGTTTAACGGGGCAATTTTTCTCTGTATCAATTTTGGGAGGAAAGAGTGCAGTACAACCTCTATCTCTGTTAAATTGGGAAATTAACACCTGACTTCTAACCAGAAAAATTTAGACCATTCTGTTCCAGTACTGTACTACAACTAATCCAAAAGAAATTGTGGAAGCTCACCTTTTCACCCGCTCCCCACTTCTGGTTTTCCTCTATGCCACCATTTATCAGATCACTTGTTCTAGCTGCTTTCTATGAGAAACATTCAATAAACACACAAGATCCACTGCTTCAGACCCATAAGGCCTTTAGCAACTAAAATTCCCCCAAAACCCAGGGTCTGGGAGCATGTCTCAAGCATTTCCCATCTTTCCTTTGCTGGAAAGCTACCACAGCATGTAGCTTTAATGGATCTCTGCTCCTGGAGGCAGAACAACTTGCTCACTGCAAACCCAATTGCCTACAAATGATTTGCTTCAGCTGGGTCACAGCATTAAAAGGAATTTCCCCAGAATTTGTGTAACACCTTTCCTGCCACTTGGACCCCTTTATTCCCTACCACATCTGGTGACTTAAATTTAAAAGTGGCTAGTATTTGGGAGCTTTTCACAGACCTTGCTGCACACTCAATAGCCAGGCTCCCATTACAGCTACTTCACAGAGCCAAACAAACTCTGGGATTGATGTTGTAACCTCTAAGCTTTGCTGAACTGGGTCAAGGGCTTTCACGAGGCATTTGGAGTGACCTGTCCTAGCCAGCCGTGAATTTACAGCCATCTTATTTGTGGTCTTTGCCCCTTCCCACCAATATTATCAGCATTTAACTGAACGGCTTGCCTTAAATGTGGCAATACTGCCAAATATTCCTCATTTTATAAACCTAATGTAACACTTTCTAATTATTCAACAATGCCATAACCACATTAGAATGCTCTTTTACATGATGCATATTAGACAGAGCAGTACTTAATAGGGTCATGGAAATGAGCTTCCATCTTCCTCACCAGCAGGTGCTTGCTGTTCTGGTGCACTACTGCAAGGGAAGATCGGGTGTCTTTGGCCACTTTTCACTGATCTTAATCTATAAATTGATTTGTTGCCAATTTATCCTGGAGCTTCTGCCGCCACCCGAACCCCTGGACTGAGCTGTGGTTTTTAATTTGCATAATTTTACCCTTTGAACTCCAATGTTTTTCTTACTTATGAGTGCAGAAACTCAGGACACTCCACCCTCCATCATTTCTCATCCCTGAAAAGTTTGGAGTAAACACTAAGTGATTACCATTCTTCAATTTGCGATTCTTTAGAGAATCAGGGGTTTACTGGTATGTACAGATCTGAAAGTCTGCCATCTCATGTCCCCAAATGTCTCTCTCACATGGCTTGAATACATGGCAGACAAACACCAAGTTATGTTTCCATACCCAGCGGAGGCATGCATATAGGAACAATGGACTGGCCTAAGCACCTGTGAGTACTTTAGGTCAAGTAAAAGGAATCACGCCCATTGCTGGACTGGGTTGATCAACTGACCACCGGGGGCATCAGGGAAACTTGTTAAAAGCTGAGGTGTCTTTGACTCATGGCTCTTCCCTTGAACTTATCTTCCAAGCAATATCAAGGACTGGCACCCACCCACAGGGAGAGGGGAGCCCCAGTTGCAAGACACATTGTAGCCAGCCTGTGTAGTAAGCTGACATCATGAAAGCTGAATACAAACTGAAATAGCAATCTTAGGTTAAAGTGAAAGTTATTTTTCAGTTGACTGGGATTAATTCCTTGACGGATTATTAATCTCTTGATTTATATTACTTTTATTTAGAATCACTTCAAATCTTGCTGTAGTCAAACTTCTTTGTTTTATCTAAAGCAGTGCATGTGGACTGAATGTGTGCAGAGATTTCACTAGGACTGACAGAGCTGGTGCATATCAATTTCTTTGCTAAATTGACGGACAAGTGTAAATGAATTTGCAGGGTGCACTATACAGCACTGAACGCTGCAAGACAGTAGTTCCCAGGGTTGCATCTGGGACCGGGGCTGTTTGCTGGGGGACAATCCCATGAATTGCTGGCTAAGGATCAGTTAAATGCAGGAGGCTGGGCATGAGCTGACCCAGATGTCTTGAGTGCTAGAAAATGCTACACTGGAACACACAGCAGGGAATAATTCTGGCCCTTGTGGCCAAAGTCTTTAGAAATGATGTATCTGAAGGGGTCTTTAGTGGCAAAGCAGATGAAAAATCCTAAATACATGCTTAAAGCTAGCACTGAACATATGGATGCCACATACAGCAGATTCCAGCCACCAGCTCTGACATGTTATTTTTTTTTACTCCAATAGTGACCCAGGATAAAAAAAAATAATTGATTTATGACAGTGTAAAAGTTGACTATTAGACAATTTTACACATGTACTAAATGAGAGGAAAAGGAGACCTGAACATAAGTGACTGCCTCTAATATTACACTTAAATGTTACGAAATTCACAAACAAATGATGTGGCACCTAACAAAACTGGTAACCACTAAGCCTCCTAGCCTTTCAGAATGTACCATTCTTGGTGGAAACAGTGTTCTCATTCTTCTAATAGCACTTCACATAGTGTGGGGTTTCAACACTGATCCTAGTGAAAGCAAAATAAGTAATTGCACCAATATGTTGCAAAGCATACTCCACATCTTGTTGATGGAAACAATTAATCAGGCTACTCTCTACCGTCCTAGAAAAGGACCAGGAGCAAAATGTGTTCACAGACCCAGTGAGCAGCCAACAGCAAATGTAGGACTGAACTAGAGGTATTTTGAATGTATAATTAGATGTACATTTCAAACTACACATTAAATACTGCAATATGTAGCAATTAGAATTTTAGTAGGATTTGCAATAAATTACATGGTCTCAGTTTTGATCCATAGTTTTAGACTGTTGGTAATGGTAGCATTTTATAATGTATATTAAAGCAAGGATAAAACTAAACAGAAGTAAGTGAAAGTCAAAATACACTAAAAACCAATCAAATAAAAAAAGAAAAATGGCAACATAAAACACGAGATGCAAACAAAATACAACAAAAATGCCTTTAGACAATCACAACTGCAACAATATTTTAACCATAGCTCAAGAAATGGGACAACAATTTTCTTGTCATATCAACAGATTTTGAAATTTTAAGTGCTCATGAACAAGTGATCAAAAGAGCGTTTCCCGCACTAAATGGGACCAGGAAATAATATTCTTTACTGTTCAAAAAATACTGAACTTAACATATTTGGTTGTGTCCCAATTGTGTTACTGCCCCTAACTTAATTCAATAACTGAAGATGTGAATCTTAAATCCAATGAAGACAGTGCAAATCTTTAAATTGATTTAAACAGTTTTTAGATAAGTCTCAATATAGTAATTCATCTAAAATTACCTGCACAGAATACAGCATTGATGTGAAATGAAAGTCTCCATAATTTAAAACACTCATCCTCCTCTAAAGTGGCATGAAAATTATTCATTAGTCAAAAGTTTCTGTACTACTTTACCATTCCATTTGTACTACACAGTAATCACATAACCTCTTCCCAAAGGTGAATTCATAGAGTATATTATGCTTATTCCCCAAACCATGCAAAGGTTTTAAAAAGCAGACCAGTTTCTCTAAAGGGCTTAAAATGTCCATTCTGAACATAAAATAGGGAATAAGTAAAACCTTTCCCTTGGTTTTACACAGTATGCAAGAGACACAGTGGAATGAATAACCTTTTATCAATGAAAGTAGGAACAACCAGGAGAAATGCTACTGTTTCCAGGAGAGCTAAGTTTTGTTCAATCATTATCTTATTGTGATTCCATTTATGGATTGGAAGGATTTCTAAAAAAGGGAAGTCTGAAGAGACATAGCAGAGAAGAATCAAATGAAATGGTCGTCCTAATTTCCTATATGAAAGTATTTTAATGATAGACATGAGAAAGGACAGAATAAGAAATCAAAACAGTTTCTTTAAAAAAAAAAATCACAAGACAGCAATATATATTTTAAGTATCACGAGCAAATGGAGTCATACATAAACAGTGTTTGTGACTGCTGGGCTGGAATTTATTGTGATGAGCAGCAAAAAAAATAAAGAAATGTACACACGTACACAAGTAAGTCCTAACATCATGGCTGCTCACATTTTTAGTATGAAGGTGCAGCATATGGCAACTTCTGCTCTTAGGATACAATGTTCTATCTCAGTGGTCCACAAACTTTTTTTCACGGGCCACTTGAAAATTGCTGAAGGTCTCAGCAGACATCTTAATGATCTTTCTAAATTCTGTTTGTACCACTAGCTAACTACTGGAAAGCACTTTGGATAAAACTTTTTTTTCCTACAAATAAAAGGACAACTCATATTTTAGTAGTTTTAAATTGGGGTTTGGGGATGGGGGGTGACCAATGTAACTTCAGGTGTAATGTTTGCCAGCTTTAGCCTTACATCAGGTTCAGCATTCATCCTGCTTCTGTATTTGGACTTGAGGGTGGCAAGTGATAAAAATTCTGTCTCGCAAAGATACGTACTAGCAAATGGCATGAGTAAACGCATGGCTTTGGGTAATCTCCAGTTCTTTGAATCCAAAACTCAATAAATAGGTAATGTGTTTTAAATTGACTAATGTTTCATCGCAAGAACGCTTCAACAAGCACTCTTGTGCCTTATTAGACAAACCAGATGGCAGCTCACTGATTTCAATTGCAAAAGGATTACTTATCCAGTGGTTCAGTTCAGCTTCTAATGGAAAGTAATCTTCTTCAAATTGTTGCTTAAGATCAACAAGTTGTTCTTCAATGTCATTTTTTATTTTTTTGTCAAGAACCAGTTCATTTTCAGACAGAAAACCTTTCAACACTGGGAAGGCGATGAAATCATCATTTTTTAAAAGAAGTCAAGCTCCTTGATCATTGCACTGATTTGGTCTCACACATCCAGTATAGTCACGGAAACTCCCTGCAGCTCAGCGTGCAACTTGTTGAAGCATGTGAATGTAACGGAGAGGTAAGCCAGTCACAAGAGCCAGGATGAGTCTTCAGAACAATTTGTGAATTGGAATGGATGGTCTGTTAGAAATTGCGGTACTTCTGAATGTAGCTCAAACAAACAAACAAACAAACAAGTACTTTGCCTCTTGACAGCCATTGTACTTCTGTATGAAGAAGTTGTATATGAGCATTATCCATTTCATTGCACAGTACACTAAAAATTTAAGAATTCATAGGTCTACTTTTTATGAAATTAAAAGTTGTCACAGAAGAGTTCAAGACACTCTTCATTATACTGGCATTTTCTTGGCAGCTAGTGCCTTTCAATGAATGCTACAGTGCACCCACGTGGCAATAGGTGTCACTTCGAAGACACTTCCCACTATGTCTCTCCATCATTGTTCGTGCACCGTCAGTACATACTCCAATGCAACGTTGCCAATCGATACCATTTTCCTTCACAAACTCACCTGGTACCTGGAAAAGTTGTTTGACAGTTGTTCTTTTTGGCACTGAATGACAAAATAAAATAGTTTCCAGTACACTCTCTTCCCACTCATACCTGATGTATGCAAGAAGATTTGCAATGTCAGTGATATCAGTCGTCTCATCCAATTGCAATGTCAAATATCTACTGTTCTTCACACATTTCACAAGAATGTCTAACATTAGCTGCCATATCTTGAATTCTGTATGACACAGTGCCATTTGAAAGAGGCACAAAATCTACCTGCTTTGCCATCTTCTCTCCACATATTATAAACGCAAGTTCTTTTGCTGCAGGCAGAAAAGTGCTCCCCAGGTAGTGTGAGGCTTCCCCGCTTTGTTGATTCAAAGGCTTGCACAATATGAAGCTTCCAGGGCCTTTGAATTTACTGTTGCATGATCAAACATTGTTGCTTTCCCTTATTTCAACTCATTCAATTTGTGCTGAAAAAATTCAGGAGGGTTATCTTTGAAAGCAGCAAGATTTGTCTCCAAATGATGCCGGAGATTTGTAGGCTTCAAGCTTTCGTTAGGCAGCAATCATAACATAACACACATTGTGGTCTTAGGAAGACAACATAGACTAACACGGCTACCCCTTTGGAATTGTGGTCTTAGTTCATCTTGTTCACCAGCTCATGTGAAGCCTAAATTAATATAGCTTGCATTGTATTGTCTTACCGCTTTTTGGCATTTCAGTATATTTTCATTACTGATATTTGTACTGGTTCCTGGTAAACGGGTCTGCACTCAAAATTTCTTTTGCACATATATATTTGAGTGCTGTAGTTTCACGTTTGATATGGAACTTTTCACTGATCTCACTATCGACTGGTTGGATTATTTGTTGTTTTCTTTTTCAGGTATCCCATTTTCAACCACACATTCATTTCTGAGGGTCGACTACGACCCTACCTACTGGACTGAGAATTGTTACATGTTGAGAAAGCATCAGATTCTGGCACAGTCAGTCCTTGCCACATGACAATGACGACCAATAAATACAATAGAGGTAGGTTAGCTGAATTGCGTTCATTGAAAACCAAGCATACACAGATGAAAAGTACAACCAATTAGAACTATGCACGTAGTGTAGTAGGTACCAATTTAAAGAAACATTTCTCTTCTGGAGTAAACGTGAATAAAAATAAAATAACTTTTTTTCTTTAGCATCAGCATCACCAAAACAGTCTTGATCTCCGTCATCCAAAAAATAAATAAATAAATAAAGTTCAGGGACCAGTACAGATATTCTCAATTGTTCCACAACCTTTTCAGGGACCACCTGAATGGAGTTCATGGACCACAGTCTGAGAACTTCTGTTCTATCAATCCAAGAAGCTGGGCTCTGGGCTAGCCAGAACCTTTAAACTGACCCCTGGGAGTATCCTTTTTAGCATACCAGACATCCGAGGGGTCAGTCTTTTTCACAAATGTTGAGCAATATGGCCACAGCACATCTGAGACTGCGCCACCCATCGGGTTCCAGCACTGTCTGTTTTTCACCACTGGTAGCTTAGAAAGGCGACTCTGACTGAGTCTGGGTGTGGGGGGAGTAACTTACGCAAAAAGTTTATCTTCAATCACTGAGGTTTCTTTTGTCTCTGTAGTGTGTTCCACTCAAATGTGTAGATTCTAGCCAGCTTCTGATAAGACACTCCTACCACACCATGCAGCTGTGACCCAAACACTTCACTCAGCTCCTTCCTGCTGTTCCAGGAGAAGCACTGTAACCACTCCACATCTCTAGTCAAATGGATCAACTGAGACACATACTTTTAATAAAATATTACAGAAGGTCCCCACTTTGTCACACAGGCCTGATTCGGATGGAATTTTGCAAGGTCTCCAGCGTGAATAAAAGCACGTTCTCTGCATATGATATCCTTAGCGTACAAGCTGCAAGAGGCTTTATCTTATTATCCTTGCTATTCTTTTCTCTCTACTTGTACGGCAATAGGGTTTTTGAATGACCTTCAAACCACTGCAACTCAAAACCTGCTACCAAAACAAAACCTGGCCTTTTTCCCCTGACTAGGACATTTAAAATCATGTTTAATTAATACCATCTAAAATAGACTGGTAAGGATTTCTTTTAAAAGACTTTATACAGCTAAAGGAGAAAAGGGAAATAGTACAAGTTTCACCAAAATGCGTCTATTGTCTTTTTTAAATTCATGAGACAAGGTCAATGAAGTAGTATCTTTTATCGGACCAACTTCTTGAGACACGAGCTTTTGAAATCTAAAGAAACCCAGGCCCAAAGAAGAGCTCTGCATAAGCTCAAAAGCTGGTATGTCTCACTAATAGGAGTTGGTCCAGTAAAAATATATTACCTCATCTACTTTCTCTCTCCAATATCCTGGAACTGAAATAGCTACAACAGCACATAGAACATTTTAAATTAATGTTTAATAAAAGGTTAACTACTGACCATTGTTTCCAAGTCTGCCATAACTTTGTGCAAACCCAGACCGCACTTACCTGTCTAATGTTTTAACAATAAAACAAGCATTTTAAAAATACCTTAATTCCTGCAGCTTGAAATACAACTCCACCAACAGAGCAGATATTCCTTGTCTTAATGTAAACATGGTAAAATTTGTTAGCCTGTTGCAGTTAAGTTCTTGGATGTCAATAACACCATTAACTTTTATACTAATGACTTTGAGACTCAATGAAATCAGAAACAAAATCTATTACACCCTTTGGCATAAAGAATTTGCTTAATGAACATTATGCATATATTCTATGGGAGACAAAGAAGACAGTTTAGCAGAAGGTCTGCAAATAAGCCTGACATTTTGTGGCATTTCCGCTGTCTTAAAAAATACATGATCGCTCTCCAATAATGGTCTCAAGTGGTAAAATTTACACTGTACCTTGGTTCTCAATTGCACTGAACTATAAACATCTATCCATCTCAGTCTATTTCAGGGTTTTATGTTGCCAGCCCTTGCCTTAACATCTGAGTCCCTTTCACAAAAAATCCATAGCGATAGCAAAGTTCCAAGAGGACTTCATGGAATCCCCGGCGCTCCTCCATTTTCGGGGTGAAAACTCTATTGGGGGATCTCTTTTGTTTGTAGGCTGTTGGGGTGGGGGGAGGAAGGACAAGACTTCCCTCAAAAACCTGGTTTCCAAAGATGGTGTGTAACATATATAATGGTTTGGTTTTGTATACATCATATGCAGTGAGTTACACGCTATAGACACTTCATAGAGCCTTAGACTAGAAGGGTTCCTTGTGATTACCTAATCTGTACACTACAAAGCCATAAAACTTCCCTGAATTAATTGCTATTTGAACTAGAGCACATTTTTTAGAATAATATCCAATCTTAACTGAAAAACTGCCAGCAACGGACAATCTACCACATCATTAAAGTTGTTCTAATGGTTTATTATTGTTAAAAATCTGCACCTTATTTCCAGTATGAACTTGTTTAGCTTCACTTTTCAGCCACTGGATCTTTTTCTAACCTTCTCAGATAGACTGAAGAACCCGTTTTGTTCACCATGTAGATATTTATAAACTGTAATCAAGTCTCCTTTTAACTTTCTAACATTCAGAAATAAGTTATTTCTTTTCGTCAGGTTACGTGTGTTCAAAGTTGAACCACTGATATTGACAGACTTAGCAGTACGTTAAAAGCACCAGCGCATATGCTCAACCTCCAAACAACCTAAGAGTACTTGAGCTTTCAATAATTACAACTACTGACAACCTGAATAAATCATTTCATTTTAAAATATTCTCTCAGATAGGCAGACTCAGAATCCTCTTCAGATGCAGGTTATCTCAGATACTAATCAAAGCCAACTATCTGGCAGCATATGATGTATTCTATCAACCATACTGGGGGAAAATTTTTTTTTCCTTTTTCTGTACAAAGAGAACTCAAAACAAGTACGAGAGGTCACAAGTTTCCCATAGTTGTGGATCATAGACTGCCAAATATAAAATTAATATTTTGTTCATTGAGTGAACAAATGTATCTACATGAAAGTCACCTTTTAAGCCATCAGGTGTGTAACAGCTCACATAGCCTCCTTTAGTGAGCCTATTTCCTCTACAGAGTGGGGCCTAAATATTATCCAGAGCCATCCCTAATCTCCATGTACTAGACAAGATGCTAGTCTTAATTTGCACACATGAAATAAATAAATAAATAGATGTTCAAGATCATCGCATACATTGCTTCATCTTGATTTTAAAAAATCCAATTTGTATATTGAACAGGTAATCTTTGCAAGCTTCATCTCTACAGTACACAGACTTCCTTGAATTTCAGGAGACTACATGTAGCTCGTGGCCATGTTTAGCATACTGGAAATCCTATACTTGGGTTGGAGAATCAAGATTCTTTTGAAAGTGAGCAAAATTAAAATGATTCCTTCTCCAATGCTGTCTCTGTACATATACAACTTTACTCCTTTTCACATTTAAAAACTGAGAACAAGGAAAATTACTGCACTGTGAGCTCAACACTTCATTTTAAATGAAGACAAAAGGTCGGAGCAGCAAGCTCCACAACATACAGGGAATAGCATAAAATACTAGCAAAACTAGTAATAATATACGTAGGTGTTCCTTTATAAAAGGCAGTGCCCTAAAAGTTAAAATGATGATGAACAACATTGAAGTAGCTACATGGGGAACAAAAATTTGATACTACTGGTCACGTCGGTCTAGCAGACAAAGATCTAACAAGAGCCAGTGGCTGGAAGTGGAAGCAAGACAAATTCAAACTAGAAATAAATTGCACATTTTAACAGTGAAGATAATTAACCTTTGGAATGACTTACCAAGGATTACAGAGTCTTGTGGCACTTTTAAAGACTAACAGATTTATTAATTGCATGAGCTTTCGTGGGAGAAAATCCCACTTCGTCAGACGCTTTGAAGATAGGAAAGTTACAGAGTGGGAGGAAATAAAATGCAGGGGCGTGTATGACATAGCATCAGGTCAGGCTCTAACAGCAAATCAAAATAGGTGTTAGGATTCAAAACACTGGGGAACAGCACATAGAGGAGGGGGAGGTCAATTCACTTGATGTAATGCGAGAAAAATCCATAGTCCCTGTTTAACCCCAAGACAACTGAGTCAAATTTGCATATAAGTTCCAGTTCTGCAGACTCTCTTTGAAGCTGTGATTTGTTATTCATCTGTTTCAACACAGCTATTAACAAGTCGTTAAGGGAGTGAGCAGGGAGATTGAAGTGTTCCCCTACAGGTTTTGCAGTGTTGCAATTTCTGATGTCAGATTTGTGTCCATTGATTCTTTGGTGCAGAGATTGTCCTGTCTGTCCAATATATAAGGCAGAGGGGCATTTCCTGCACATGATGGCATAAATCACATTGGTGGATGAGCAGGTGAACGAACCCTTGATGGAGTAGGTGGCATGATTAGGCCCTGTGATGGTGTCATCAGTGTAGATATGAGGGCAAAGTTGGCAGCGTGGTCTGCTGCAGGGCTGTGTTCCTGGTTTAGTGTTTCTGCTCTGTGATCTGTGGTTGCTGGTAAGGATCCTTTTAAGATTAGGGGGCTGTCTGAAAGCAAGGAGAGGTCTGCCTCCCAAGGCTTGAGAGAGTGAGGGATCATCTTGTAAAATAGGCTGTAGATTTTTGATGATGTGTTGAAGAGGTCTGGCTTGGGGGTTGTAGGTGGTGACCAGTGGCGTTCTGTTGTTGTTTTTCATGGGCTTCTCCTGCAGTAGTTGACTTCTGGGTACCCGTCTGGCTCTGTCAATTTGTTTCTTCACTTCTGCGGGTTTGTACTGTAGTTTTAAGAATGCCTGGTAGAGATCCTGAAGGTGTCTGTCTCTGTCTGAAGGGTCAGAGCAAATGCGGTTATATCTTAGGGCTTGACTGTACACAATGGATCGTGTGGTGTGTCGAGGATGGAAGCTCGAGGGATGTAGGTAACTATACCGATCAGTAGGTTTGCGGTATAGGGAGGTCTTTATGTGTCCATCGCTAATTTGCACTGTAGTGTCCAGAAAGTGGATCTCTTGTGTGGAGTGTTCCAGGCTAAGTTTGATTGTGTTGTGGAAATTGTTGAAATCTCTATGGAAATCTTCAAGGGCATCTTTACCCTGGGTCCAGATGATGAAGATGTCATCAATATAGCGTAGGTAAAGTAGGGGTGCTTTGGGATGAGACCTGAGGAAACGTTGTTCTAAATCGGCCATAAAGATGTTGGCATATTGTGGGGCCATGCGGGTACCCATGGCAGTGCCACTGACTTGAAGGTATAGATCATCTTCAAATCTGAAATGGTTGTGGGTGAGTACAAAGTCAGAAATTGCAACACTGCAAAACCTGTAGGGGAACCCTTCAATCTCCCTGCTCACTCCCTTAACGACTTGTTAATAGCTGTGTTGAAACAGATGAATAACAAATCACAGCTTCAAAGAGAGACTGCAGAACTCGAACTTATATGCAAATTTGACTCAGTTGTCTTGGGGTTAAACAGGGACTATGGATTTTTCTCGCATTACATCAAGTGAATTGACCTCCCCCTCCTCTATGTGCTGTTCCCCGGTGTTTTGAATCCTAACACCTATTTTGATTTGCTGTTAGAGCCTGACCTGATGCTATGTCATACACTCCCCTGCATTTTATTTCCTCCCACTCTGTAACTTTCCTATCTTCAAAGCGTCTGACGAAGTGGGATTTTCTCCCACGAAAGCTCATGCAATTAATAAATCTGTTAGTCTTTAAAAGTGCCACAAGACTCTGTTGTCTTTCTACAATAGACTAACACGGCTACCCCTTTGGAATTTACCAAGGATTGTGATGGACTCTGTCACTGGAAAATTTTAAATCAAGAATGGATGCTTTACTGAAAGATATACTCTAGTTCAAACAAATTAATTCACAATAGCACAGTCCTATGAGCTGTGTTATACATGTGGTCAGGGCCGGATTATCAAAGGGGCTTTAGGGGCTTAAGCCCAGGCCCCAGCCAAAATAGGGCCCCGGGCTCCAGCCCCTAAACCCCTTTGATAAACCACAGCCTCTCCTCTCCCCTGCTCAGCACCTGCAGGGCAGGAGCAAGAGCACGCCTGTCCTGCCAGCACTTTGGGAAGGAGGGGGCGGGCCCTGGAGCTGGGAGGAAGGGAGCTCTGCGCTCCCACCTCACCCCTGGGCCAGCTGATCCGCCCCCGAGGATGGGGCAGGCCAGAGGCTGCTCCCTCTGCCTAGGGGATGGGGTCAGCTGGCACAGCCTGTGTTTTGGGCAAGCCTCTAACCTGGCGCAGCGCACAGCTCTCCAGGGCCTGTGGCCCTGGGAGCTGCCACACCATGCATCAGCTGCCCTCCGCTCTCCCACCACCGGTAGACTGGCTGGGGTGGGAGTGCTGTCAGGCCCCAGGGCCCCTCCCAGCAATGGGGGGTGGAGGGGACCCAGGCTGTGGGCCCTGAAGTAGAGGGCAGCCTGGGACACCCAGGCCAGTTAATCCAGCCCTGCATGTGGTCAAGTCAGATGATCACAATGGTCTCTTCTGGCCTTATAATCTATGAATCTATGATTGGGAGGAAAAAACTTTAAACAGAAAAATGTGAGCAACAATTGGGAATTGTTTAAGATTATCTTACTAGACTCCTACACCTGACATTTACAAAGTAGGCTGATCTGGTTAAAAAAATCACCATGGTTAAGAAAATTAAAGCAGCAATGAAAATATAAAAAATGGAGAAAAAGGAAAGTTGATAGCAATAACCGTGAATAAGAATTTATGGAATGTAGACAACTAATAGGGAAAATTAAAGATATCAGTGAAAAACACATAACAGGTATTTAACAACAATAAAAAGGAAGTATTAAAATATAACATGGACAAAAGAAATCCCAGCAATCGGCTACTGGATTCAGATAGAAAAGTATGTGTTCAATAATTATTTCAGTTCTGTATTTGGAAAAGAGCTGGATATGTATTCATATTTTTCACTGATAATTAATCATCCATTCCAACAATATTTAGACAAGATGTTAAACAACATCTCCCTAGTTAAAATATTTTTATAGCTGTAGAACTATGCGACTTTCCTCTAAATTTTAAAGGAGACTGGCAAGCAGCTCTCTGAACTATAAAGCTGAGTTTTAATATAAGTTAGAACACTGGGGAAGTTCAGGAGAAATGGAAAAAAGCAAATGTTATGTCTATATTTAAAAAGGGTAAATGGGATGACTGGGGAAAGCACAGGCCAGTTAGCTTGACACTGATAATAAGCAAAATTATGGAAAGGCAGATATGGTAATCAGCCAATAAAAGAGAGTAATTTAATTAATGCTAATCAACATGGTTTTATGAAAAATAGATGTAAAACAAACTTAATACCCTTTCTAATGAGTTTACAAGTTCAGTTAACAAACCTAATTGTGCTGCTGGAATATACTTAGATTTCTGTAAGGCATTTGACTTAGTATCACATGACATTCTGATTAAAAATCTGGTGCTACAGAAAATCAATACTGAACATATTAAATGTTAACCAAGGCCTTGTACACACTACAAAGTTATTGCGGGGTAAGGCTCCTTACCCCGCCATAACAAGCACAGCGTACACACACAAATGCTTCTTGCTGTGCAGCAACAGCCCTCTTACCACACAACAGGTAAGCCACCCAAATGAGGGTGGTACAGCCTGTGAGTACGCTTGCTCTGTTTTTGACAGCATCCGCAAATGTCCCAGGGTGCCAATCGAGGGCACTCCCGGACACCGGAGCTATCAAATTTGTCAATTGCGCTACTCTAACAGAACAGTGAAATTGACAAATAGCAGCTTGAGCCAGACTTTGGCTCAAGCTGGCAACTGGGCTCCTCCAGCAGGGTCTCAGGGCTCAGCTGGCCTGCCACTGGAGCCCCGGCTCCGGCTCCAGCCCCAGCCAGCTGTGTTCTGGGGCTCAGCTGGCCGGCAGCAGCTGAGCCCCACCACCCACCAGGCTCCAGTGGGGCTTAGCTGGCCAGCGGCAGTGGTGGGGCTCGCTGCCGCTGTCCCATTCAGAAGCAGCACCTTGTTCAATTCAGATGAAGAAAGTGTTTGTGAGCAGGCTATGAGGTCTACATATTAAATCAGCTAAGACGTCTCTTCATGCAAATACATTCAAATTGCTAAGCAAATAACAACAACAATTATCCCTGTGTTCAGCCCAGTAACTTCTGTTTGACTGAAACAATTTCCAGAAAGGCATCCAGTCTTGATGTCTCAGGTATGCTTACACAGCAATTAAACACCCACAGCTGGCCTGGGTCAGCTGACTAGGGCTTGCTGGGCTTCAGCTCTGGGGCTTATAAAACTGCAGTGTAGATGTTCAAGTTTGGGCTGAAGACCAAGCTCTGAGACCCCATGAGACGAGAGGGTCCCAGAGCCTGGACGCCAGCTTGAGCCCAAAGGTCTTCACCACACTTTTAAAACCCCACAGCTTCAACCCCACAAGCCTGAGTCAGCTATCTTGGGCCCGCCACCGGGGTTTAATTGTTGGGTAGACCAGGGCTCGACAACATTGGCTCCGAGCTAGTCACCAGAAGTTTTATTTTTGGTCACCAGAGGGCATTTCCAGAGCAGCAGAGCTAGGAGGCAGGCTACAAACCCCAGCTGCCATGCTGACCTGGCTCCCAGGTTTCGTCAAGCCCTGGGGTAGACCTACCCTTAATCTGAAGACATTAAGAGTTGGAGAATCCACCACTTCTCTTGATAGTTTGTTTCTGTGGTTAATCACCCTCACTGTTAAAAAATGTGAGCTTATTTTTAATTTGAATTTTTCTGGCTTCAATCTCCAGACACTGGTTATTGTCATACCTTTCTCCACTAAATTAAAGAGCCCTTTAGTTGCCAGTATTTTCTCCCCCATGAAGAGACTTGTACTCTGCAATCAAGTCACCTCACTCTTCCTTTTGACAAGTTAAACTGCTGCATCTCCTTACGTTTCTCCAATCAGGCATTTTATCTAGCCACCCAATATTATTTGTGGCTCCTCTCTGTACTATCTCCAATTTTTCAGCATCCTCTATGAGGTTCATCACTGCTGGGAGCAAGGATGAAAGGGGGGTGGGGTGGAAGAGGGCACATGTGACATTCTTGTCTAACCTGCTGGCTCTGAGGCTCAGAACCCAGGCAAAGAGAGACGCATCTTGGAGTTGACTGCATGACTGCACAGAAGTTTTTGGCTTTGAGATGCTGTTTCACGAATGACTTCTAAGCAGAAACAGAGTCCACCTGAAGAAGGGGACAAGCATACTGAGCCACCGACTCACCAACACAGCAATGTTTTCAAAGGGGGTGGGCGACAAAAGCCCACAGATATACAAAGATGACTTCCACAGACTCCTGGAGGCTAGGGAACAGGGAAAGTGAAAAATTATAATAGGGTCATATAAGCAACAAGAGGGAAAAAAGTGGGTGAATGTGCTCAACTTCTGAGATGACTATACACAAATACAAGGTACTATGGGGAATAAACAAGAACTGGAAGTCTTAGTACACACGCTAAATTACGACTTTACTGGCATCCCAGGGACTTCATGGGATAAATCTCTCTCATGACTGGAAAATTGGTATAGAGGGTACACTTTGTTCAGAAAAGGTCTCTGGGTGAAAATAAAAGGGATGGGAGGAGGAGAAACAGGGACAATGCCATAATAGATGTCTACCTGTCACAGACCACCAAATCAAGAGGAGACGGGTCAGACATTTCTAGGACAAACAACAGAAATATTCAAAACACAAAACATGACAATCAAAAGAATCCTAGATAAAGTGGAAACGTGGACAAATTCTTAAGGATCAGTACCAAAGACTAGCACAAACATGTAGGGACAAAATCAGAGACAAATTACACAGAACAACAAACATAAAGGGCAATAGAAGAGAATGTAAGAATGGCCATACTGCTCCATCCAGCCAAGAATCCTCACTTCTGACAATAGCGAAGGCCCAGGTTCTGGCAAACAGCAATCTCTGCCAATTCTGGTTAATAGCAATTGATGGTCCTAACCTCCATGAAGTTATTGACTCCCTTTTTGAACATTCTCTCACAAAGAGAGGTTGACTGTGCGTTGTGTGAGGAAATACTTCCTTTGTTCGTTTTAAACCTGCTGCCTGTTAATTTCATTTGGTGACTCCTAGCTCTTCTGTTATGAGTAAATAACAACACTTCCTTATTTAATTTCTCCACACCAGTCACAATATTATATACCTCTATCATCTCTCCCCTTAGTCATCTCTTTTCCAAGCTGAAAAGTCCAAGTCTCATTAATCTCTTTGCATATGGAAGCCTTCCCATATTCTAATTTTTTGTTGTCCTTTTCTGTACCTTTTCCAATTCCACTATATCTTCTTTGAGATGAGCTGACCAGATCTGCATTACAGTATTCAAGATGTGGGAATAGCATGCATTTATAAACAGGCAATATGTTATATTCTGTCTTATTAGTCATCCCTTTCCTAATGATTCCCAATATTCTCTTAGCTTTTCTGACAGCATGCATTACTTTGCATTTATCAACACTGAATTTCATCTACCATTTTGTTGCCCAATCACCCAGTTTTGTGAGATCGTTTTGTAACTCTTCATAGTGTGCTATAGACTTAGCTATCTTGAGTAGTTTTGCATCATCTGCAAATTTTGCCACCTCCTTCTTTACTCCTTTTTCCAGATATTTATGAATATGTTGAACAGAACTGGTCTTAGAATAGACCTCTGAGAGACACCACTATTTACTTTTCTCCCTTCTGAAAAATGACCGTTTATTTCTCCTCTTCGTTTTCTATCTTTTAACCAGTTACTGATCCAGGAGAGGACCTTCCCTCTTCTCCAATGACAGCTTCCTCTGCTTAAGAATCTTTGATGAGGGGCCTTGTCAAAGGCTTTCTGAAAATCTGAGTACACTATTTCCACTGGCTCATCCTTGCCCACATGCTTGTGCATCCCTCAAAGAATTCTAGTAAGAGGTTTCATGAATACATTAGGAACAACAGGAAGATGGAACCAAACAAGCAAGCAAGGAACCAATATTTAAAAGTGAAGGAGACTTGGCTCTAGGATCCCTGGATGTCATTTGCTGCTGAAGCTGGAGAGTAAATAGTGAATAAGATAGGGGCCTGCAGGAAGAGAAAGGTTTAACCATAGATCAAATAATTGAAGGCTCCTGGAAGACTGGATTCTTTCATAGGTCTGCCATGATTCCATATGATATTGGTCAAGTCACTTACAATTAGCGACCACCTAGGAAAAGTCTGGTGTGTTTTCCTGATTTTCTGTTACCTCACTTTGAGACACCTGGGATCTGAAGTGCTAAGCACTTACAGCTGTAAATGGAATGAATGGGAACTGTGCATTAAACATATAAAATGTTATAAAAGTGCTAATTACTCTAAAGCAAATCAGGTCCTACAAATCCCAAGTTGGGCACCCAAACTTAGGGAACATTTAAAAATTTGTACCTTATTCTATTAGCATTATTATTGTAGTGCTTGTGGAGCCCAACTGAGATAAGGGAATGGTAGATACACTGGAGAGTAGGGATAGGATACAGAGTGACTAAACAAATTGGAGGATTGAGCCAAGAATAAAATCTCATGAGGTTCAATGAACACAAATGCAGAGTCCTGCAATTAGGATGAAAGAATCCATGCATTGCTACCGACTAGGGACCAACTGGCTTGGCAGCAGTTCTGCAGAAAAAGATTTGGAGTTACAGTGGGCAAGAAGATGGATATGAGCCAACCATGTGCCCTTATTGCCAAAAAGACTAGTGGAATTTTGGGCTTCATTAGTAGGAATATTGCCAGGAGATCATTTGGCATTGGTGGGGTCACATCTGGAATACTGTGTCCAGTTTCAGGCCCCCACTACATGAAGGATGTGGACAAACCAGGGAGAGTCCAGCGGAGGGCAACAAAAATGATTAGGGGATTGGAGCACATGAGTTATGAGGAGAGGCTGAGGGAACTAGGCTTGTTTAGTATGAAGAAGAGAAGACTGAGGGGATATTTGATAGCGGCCTTTAGCCTGACATGGGTTCAATGGAGGATGGAACTAGGTTGTTCTCAGCTGCAGCAGATGGCAGAACAAGAAGCAACAGTTTCAAGTTGCAGTGGGGGAGGTCTGGATGGCATATTAGTAAAAGCTTCCTCACTAGGAGGATAATGAAGCACTGGAACAGGTTACCTAGGGAGGTGGTAGAATCTCCATCCTTAGAGGTTCTTAAGGCCCAACTTGACAAAGCTCTGGCATGCATGATTTTATTGGGTTGGCCCAGCTTTGAGCAGGGAGTTGGACTAGATAACCTCCTGAGGTCCCTTCTAACCCATATCTTCTATGAAACATACAAGCAGAGAAAAGAAAGGGATGGCTTGCCAATGTCATGTTAATACTATGATTTGTATGTGTGTTTTGCTTGTTTTTATTTTTTGTGTAGCGTTTTGTTGTGAGGAGGAGATTATCTAAAGATAAAAACAAGGAAAGCAGAAGCTAAAATTAAAGGAAAAGAATTAGCACAGGGCATGGTTCACCTACCGGTGAATTCTCTGTATCTTAAAGTCCTTAAATCATGATTTAAGGAGGTAAATAACTCAGTCATAGGTTAGTGGCCTATTGCTGGAGTGGGTGGGTGAGGTTTTGAGGCCTGCATTTTGCAGGAGGTTAGACTAGACAATCATACTGGCCTTGAAGTCTATAAGTCTATGAGAAGAGAAGGGAAGAAGAGGAGAAGGCTGGGGAAATGAGGATGATGCAAAAAGACATAGGGAGAGGTTCAATGTGAGAGGAAACAGACCCCAGAAGAGGGGGAAATGTCCAGAGTAAAAAAACATTTCTGTGCCTCAGTTCCCCATATAAAGTAGGGATAATACCATGTTACCTCACATGGTGTTTTGTAGAGATAAATTCATTAACATTTGTAAATCACTCAGATTCTAGTGACATGTCACAGAAAAGCACAAGAATAAACTGTTAACTATACTGACTGCAGAGTGTTGACAGTGTGCAATAAATAAGGTATGGGGCCATGAAAAGAATGATGATGATAAAAAGAAATATTTAATAGCTACCCATTCAGTGTGCACCATCTGTAGTCTGCAGGGAAGGAGGTGGGTGCCCTATGGGAAAAATGTATGGGATCATTTAATTAAAGCCTTTATAATAGTGCATATGCACAAAGGGACTGAATTAAGGCTGCATCCAACCATTTTCTATATTCTTATACAGGACAGTCTGTGTTATATGTTTTTACAGACCTACCAAAATGGGGCTCTAGCATCTAGGTCTACCACAATACAAATAACATAACTTAAAAATAAATCCAACACACTTCTTGATGATTTCTAGGACCTATCAAAAACAGAGCTTTGTCACACTTCCAAATTTATTCTTATCTTTTGTTCATCTAATTTAAACACCGTAGTGAGTGCAAAACAATCTCCCTTGGGTTCCAGCAAGGAGTTATTCAAAGTACAAATACTGGGTTCCAGTTCTTAAACAACCAAGTTTAATGTGAGACAGCTGTGAAGTTTCATGAAGTTTTTTTTTTATTGCCCATGAGAAGCTTAGGTCTTGTTAAAACAAAATTTAGTTTTAAGCTTTGTGTTTTAATACATTAAACACTTCCTTTGCAAAGACTGACTTCAAATTAATTGCAATGGAGAAAGAAGGGAAGATGATAATGTTGGTTGCTGTATATGAATGTAGTACATTAGTTTCACTATTCAAGAGTTTAGAGGGATTAGCTCTTTGAATCACAGCTTTGCAATGGTCTCTAGCTTTCTAGCAGAATACTCCTAAACTTAAGGGGATTTTCCCTCCTGTTCACCTTCCCCAAGAAAGGTTCACCAGGAACAGAGGGGAATGGAACATTCTTCAGCTCAGAAGCTTGGGAAACAGAGGGTGGAAAGCAATGTAGGCAGCTGCATAATTCTCCTTAAACCTTCTTATTTCTCAGTCTTTCTTGAGAATCTGCGATTGCAGCTTTTTTTTTAATGGAAGGCCTATAAATTACCATAGTCTATCCAATACAGGTAGCGCACTCAAGTGTATCCTTCTATATAGGCAGAACTACAATGAAAGAATTGCAAGAACAAACAAGAGTTCAAAGTGAGAAGGTTTTTAAAATGAGAAACAGTCTTTGTAAGTTCAACCAACTAAAATGAATTTTCTAATAATTTAACCTATTCTCCTATGAGCTCAAACTGCTGTCTTATAGTATGCTAAATTCTGAGTATTTGGAAACAACAGTAAATACATTATCTTTGACTGAACACACTAGCGTTGCCAATCTCAAGCATAAAAAAAGTCAAGCTGGGTTTTGTTTTGTTTAAGAAAGAGGTTACTTACCTTATAGTAACTGATGTTCTTTGAGATTCACTGTCCATATGTATTCTCGTCATAGTATTGCACACTCCCTAGCATCAAAGCCTGAAAGCTTGGGGGGGGGGGGGATGCGGCGGGATAGCAATCCCCAGTTAGTCCATATATGTTCAAGGAATGCCCCCTGCTAAGGGCATAAAGGAGCAAGGCAGACCATGTGTCTGAACTTCTTCACCAGCCAAAATCTTGCAAGGACTTTGAATAATGGAGAAGGAGGATGGGTCTTGAAGTCCATATAGACCAATGGTTCCCAAACTTTTTGCTAAGATGACCTTTGTCTTTTTTTTTTGGGACCCACCATTACATATATACATATAAATGCGTGTGTGCGTGTAAAAACTAATAGTGTTTACTAGGAGCTGTCACACAAGGCTATGGATTGCCATTTAAAGGAGGTGGGCCATTCAGCCACCTCCCCTTCTCAGCCCTCCAGAACTCTCCTCTGCTTCTCAGATAGAGCCAGATCGATAAAAATCCTTGTCCATGGGATAGCCAAGGAATAACTTTTTCTACCCAGAAGATCAAGACATTTAGGGTCCTTGGCCTTGGAAGTCATTTTGTAAAACTGCTGCATTGTGCACTCTTGAGCAGAAGAAGAAGGAAACCAAGAACCACAGAAAGGTAAATAATCCTACAAGAACACTTCTGTGATCTGGCTGTAAAATGAACGTCCAGTGAAAGATACACAATTAAGAAAGAAAGGCAATCTCTCGAACTGGCCATGGAAGTTGGTGAAGTTAATGCACATTCTTCCAAATAAGGATGAGTACATCTTCAAGGAATCCGTATTAAGCGTGTACCAGATCCTGCAGTCAGAAGTTCAACAAGTAGTACTAATGATTCATGTCTACTTGATACCAATAATGGATTGTCACCATGAACCGGAAGAAGTGATTTGGAATGGGCTAATACCACTGAACCTGATGGTACTATAAATAAGGGAGCTGATCAGTACTGATACTGGAGCTGTAGAACCGATTGATACTAGTATGTGTGATACCGATAAGGAAGAAGTGAAGGCGACTATATACCTGACCTTAAATAATGCTTGTGTACTTGCTACCAAATCTTGCATTCTGATGGAGCACGTATAGCAGATCGTACCATCCGCTTCAGAGGCGGTCTTGAAGGCTCAAAATGATTAGAAAGCTCTCTCCAAGATACAAAGATCTTATAGGTACTTTTAGGACTTCACAGGGCACTTTTCTAAGTCAAGACTTATAAGAACCAGGAGAATGAAATTTGTGTCCCTTTTCAGCCAATGAACATTCAGCTGCTGCAGGAGCACTACTTGTAGATGGAACATTGGAGACAGACTGATCCGACCAACCAGGATCTGAGTGAGGTCTCATTGATCTGTCCAGGAGTTGCACCCTAAATTAAGATCCAGAGGGGTAGCCGTGTCAGTCTAGTTCAGCAAAAACAAACAAGAAGTCCTGTGGCATTTTTAAAGACTAAAAGGCTTTCTAGCGTCTGACGAAGCGGGATTCTCCCACAAAAGTTCATGTGATTAATAAAATTGTCAGTCTTTAAAAGTGCCACAGGACTCTTTGTTTGTTTTACCCGCAATTAAATCTCCCGGTCACGGGGCAAAAGAACAGCAGATAACACATTGAATAGGACTATGCCCCTCACTTCTAGTCAGTGCCTCTGGCAAGTATAGCGATATTACAGAAGGGGCACATTTTAAAACTGGGAAATTTATGAGACACCATCGCTGTTTACCATCCAGCACCAATATCTTACCAAGTGCTAAAACTACCGTAGCTTAAAACACTAACACAAGAACTGCTCTCAAGCTAACTGGCTAAAAAAAAGTAATACCTCACTATTTACAACAGACTAAACCCAATGTTGAAACAGAGATAAGGGACCCTTAGTGTTCCATCTCTAGGTCAAAATGTAGCAGAAGAAACTGAAAGGCAGCTCGTCTGCCTCTTTATGCCCTTAGGCAGGCTTGGGAGGGATTTTGTGAGCATGTGTCGGCCAACAAGGGATTGTTACCAAGAAAAAAGGTTTTCTTTCTGGTTTTAGGCGGTGCCTGATACCAGGAGCGCAAGACATACAGACAGTCATTCAGTGAAGAAGAATTTTAGAGGTTTTTTTATTTGCTTTCTAGTGGATCATGTTTTTAAGCTTTTTCCCATGACCAAGAGAGATTTCAACATTTTTAAAAAAAATGAAAGATGAGATTCTTATAATTACATGGCTAAACCCTATTGCTCCAGAGGAGGAGCTAATTGCTAACTCAGTAGTTCCCTAATGCTTCCAGGCCATGACCTGCTTTGGGTTCACCTCTACTAATGCCACCGTCAGGCTTCCAGGGAGGCAGAGGAGGTTGAGAAGGAGCCTGCGCTGCACTAACTCTGGGCAGCCACAGCTCTTGTGTGCAGCAGGACGGGGAGAGAGAGTGAAAGGGAGTCTGTTCCACACTTACCCGAGGAAGCACCAGCGCCTGTATCCATTAATGCTGGACCCAGTTCCCTGCTCCAGGCGTTGTGACCCAGCATGTATACACCACTAAGGTTTGGCTTATCTGCCTCTCCAGAAGGAGCCCCATGACCCACCCACCCTCTGTGGCACGCTTCTGTGATCCACGTGGGAGTCTTGACCCACAGTTTAGCAATCACTAGGAAGAAGTTCTTCCTGTGAACAACCAATTCCATAACTGTCCACCATGGCGTTTTTTACACTTTCCTCTGAAGCAGTTAGATCAAATGGCCACTGTCAGAGTCAGGACAATGGAGTGAAGGGACCACTGGTCTGAACCATGAGGAACTTAGGAAATGCCAATCACATGTTCAGTGTTTGAAAAGTATATAATGACCACATATGCATCCATCCTATTTGTCTGGTATCAAATGTTGCAGGAACCTTTTCCTTCAGGGAGTCAGAAAATTAAGAAATAACTGAATGCACAATGTTGGAAATCTGCCATAAGACATCGACACTCCTGAGTTATTTCTGACTGCAAGATAGAATTACACTGATAAATTATTCTTGTGTGCTTGTTAGCGTTTTATTTTTAAAAGCTTTTTTTTAAAAAAACGGAAAAATTTATCATTTTAATTTTGTAAATGTGACTTTATAAAATGTTCATAACAGCAACGGCTGAAAATTTAAACAAAAGAACTCGTATCACAGCCTGCAGAACCTCCTGGCCCATGCTCTGCCTTACCTCTTTAATTTTGTCCCTCTTCTCTCGGATGTCCTGATCAGTTGGGTCTTCACTGTTTATCCCTACGAGATTTGGTATTGGAACAGGTGGCAGCGGCTTGCTGTCTTTCTTTTTCATCTCTTGGGCTACTTTGTTTTTTTCTGTCTGAATCTCTGCTCGAATTTCATCTCGAGATTTCTTCAGCTTCTCTTTTGCCTCCTCTAGAGCCTTTTCATGGTCTGCTCGGATCTTATTTCTCAAGCGTTCCTCTTCTTCTCTAAAAAAACAAATGCCAGTCAGAGCCTGGTTTCATAAAGGAAAAGGCAATTCTGATGACCCACATTAAAGAGCAGAAGCTGTATTCTGCACTGGCTTACTATAAGCAATGTTGTTGACTCATATGGAGTCTCACAGTCCCATGTCAATTTAAAATTTCGCCCCAGTTCTCAGACCCATTCCACACTATATTTAGCCATCGCTCCACAGTAAAACTCAGTTTGGCCACAGTGACTCCCTTGTTCATGAATGATGAGAGCATTCATCTTTCTAAGGCAGTTAGCTGGTTATTTGTAAATCATGTTTCAGTATCTTCCCTTGCCCCTTTATTCAACAGTTTAGATAGAAAGAACCCCAGGGTTCTGAATTTCATCTACGGGGCTGACTCCTGGTTTCATAAACATCTCTTTCCCTATATAGAGCACACAAAGATATGTTTAGCAATGACCTCTCTAAAAAAAGTCAAGAGGGTTCTTCACTGTCTTTTGCACAAAAAAGGGCTGCGTCAACACCTGTCAGGAGTTAATACATTATATCCTGTTTTGAATAGCTTGTCACTAAAGAACTTCAGTCTCTGGAAGGCACAAGGCTGCCTTTGGACTGCTCACGTTGGGCCTTCCAGAATTAGTTTTCTTCCATCTATAAAGTAATTGTAAAAAAAAAAAAAGTTGAAAAAGCTGGTTTTAAAGTTAACCAACAAATCAGCTGCCTTAGCCTTTTGAATAGTCAGACTATCCCCACTCCTTCCCAAACATGATACCCCAGCTTTAAATGCATATACTAGCAATAAAAACAATAAAATTCCGGCATATCACTAGCTTAGTCTTCACCCAAACCTTGCCATCTAACGATCTTAATTTCACCAGCCCGCCAAGGCTTTTCATCCAGCCCGGAATTCCTGTTTCCTGTCCTGTTCCAACCCATCCACTAGCCACAGTAACTTTATTACATCCCAACTCTATCTTCTTCCGAGTATCTTCAATTATCCTGACATCTGCTGGGAAGGTAATACAGCAGTGCACAGGCAATCCAGGAAGTTTTTGGAGAATATTGAGGACAACTTCCTAGTACAAATGCTGGAGGAACCAACTAGGGGCCTTGCAACTCTAGACCTATTGCTCACAAACAGAGAAGAATTGATCGGGGAAGTAGAAGTAAATGGCAACCTGGGCAGCAGCGACCGTGAGATGGTAGAGTTCAGGATCCTGATCAGTGGAAGGAAGGAAAGAAGCAGAACACACACCCTGGACTTCAGAAAAGCAGATTTTGGCTCCCTTAGGGAGCTGATGGGCAGGGTCCCATGGGAAGCTGATCTGAAGGGGAAAGGTGTCCAAGACAGCTGGCTGTATTTTAAAGAAACTCTGTTAAAGGCACAGAAGATAACATTCCGATGTGCAGAAAGAACAGCAAATGTGGACGGCGACCAGTGTGGCTTAGCAGGGAACTCTGTGGGGAGCTGAAACATAAAAGGGAAGCTTACAAGAAGTGGAAGCTTGGACAGATGACAAGGGAGGCGTATAAAGATATTGCTCGGGACTGCAGGGATAAAATCAGAAAGGCCAAAGGACAATTGGAGTTGCAGCTAGCAAGAGATGTGAAGGATAACAGAAAGGGGTTCTACAAGTATATCAGCAATAAGAAAAGGATCAGAGGTGGTGTAGGTCCCTTACTGAATGGGGCAGGCATCCTTGTGGTGGATGATGCGGAAAAGGCTGAAGTACTCAATACTTTTTTTACTTCAGTCTTCACAGGGAGGGCCAGCTCCCAGGCTACTACACAGGGTAATGCGGAATAGAGAAAAGAGCGGCCCTCGGTGATGGAAAGTCAGGTTAGGGAACACTTAATGAAATTGGATGTGCACAAGTCCATGGGGCCGGATGAACTGCATCCGAGGGTGCTGAGGGAGTTGGGGGAAGTGACTGCAGAGCCGCTGGCCATTATCTTTGAGAACTCGTGGCAAATGGGGGAGGTCCCAGAGGATTGGAAATAGGCAAATATAGTACCTATCTTCAAGAAAGGGAAAAAGGAGGATCCAGGGAACTACAGACCGGTCAGCCTCACCTCAATCCCTGGGAAAAATCATGGAGCAGGTCCTCAAAGAATCCATCCTGAAACACTTGGAGAAAAATAAAGTGATCAGGAACAGTCAACATGGATTCACCAAGGGCAAATCGTGCCTGACCAACCAGATTTCCTTCTATGATGAGATGACTGGATTTGTGGATGCGGGAAGAGCTGTTGACATGGTATACCTTGACTTTAGCAAGGCTTTTGATACGGTTTCCCACAGCATTCTCGTCGGCAACTTAAGGAAGTATGGGTTGGACAAGTAGACCATAAGGTGGATCGAAAACTGGCTAGATCGACGGACTCAGGGGATAGGAATCAATGGCTCAATGTCTGGTTGGCAACCAGTAACAAGTGGAGTGCCCCAGGGGTCGGTCCTGGGGCCGGCTCTATTCAACATCTTCATTAATGATCTTGATGATGGAATAGACTGCGTGCTTAGTAAGTTCGTGGATGACACCAAGTTGGGGGGAATGGTAGATACTCTGGAGGGCAGGGACAGGATCCAGGGAGACTTGGACAAATTGGAACACTGGGCCGAAAGAAACCTCATGAGGTTCAACAAAGACAAGTGCAAAGTCCTGCACTTAGGACGGAAAAATCCCATGCACTGCTTCAGGCTGGGGACCGATCGGCTAAGTAGCAGTGTTATAGAAAAGAACCTGGGGGTTATGGTGGACGGGAAGATGAATATGAGCCTACAGTATGCCCTAGTTGCCAAAAAGGCCAATGGCATATTAGGCTGCATCAGTAGGAGTATTGCCAGCAGATCGAGGGATGTGATAATTCCCCTCTATTCGACACTGGTCAGGCCACATCTGGAATACTGTGTCCAGTTTTGGGCTCCCCACTACAGAAAGGATGTGGACAAATTAGAAAGAGTCCAGCGGAGGGCAACAAAAATGATTAGGGGGCTGGGGCACATGACTTATGAGGAGAGACTGAAGGAACTAGGCTTATTTAGTCTACAGAAGAGAAGACTGAGGGGAGATTTGATAGCAACCTTCAACTACTTGAAGGGGTGCTCCAAAGAGGAGGGAGCTAGGCTGTTCTCGATGGTAAGAGAGGACAGAACAAGGAGCAATGGTTTCAAATTACAGCTGGGGAGGTCAAGGTTGGATATTAGGAAAAGCTTTCTCACTAGGAGGGTGGTGAAGCATTGGAATGGGCTATCTAGGGAGGTGGTAGAATCTCTATCTTTGGAGGTTTTTAAGGCCTGGTTAGTCACTGGCTGGGGTGATTTAGTGGGAGTGGTCCTGCTTTTTAGCAGGGGGTTGGACTAGATGACCTCGTGAGGTCCCTTCCAACCCTATTATTCTATGATTCTATCAAAGTAGAACTTTTTTTTAAAAAGAAGCTGGAACAGATTCCTTATACCCAAAAATATTAAAAGAATTCTCTGCTAAGGACTCTTAACCATGAAAGTGGATGTTTAGCAAATGCTGAAACGCTGGTGAAGAGCATGGAAAAAACAAATGTGCCAATTTTTAATAATAATAAATGAAATGGCCCAGGAAACTATAAAACAGTTAATCTTACATCAGCCACAGGCAAAAATCAGAGCAAGGCTGATATCAGAGGCAATTAGTAAAGAATTAAGATTGTGGCATAAGTCTCATCTAACAATGTTTTTTGATGAAATTACAGATTTGTTCGATGAAGGTAACTGAATCCTACAAAAAGTTAAAAGCACAAAATAAGCAGGCTGCAGCTGATAGCCAAGTGACAACCACAGTGTTTGCTCTTGGTAAAAATCAATCACTGTGCTGTGGCAGTGAAAAACTAGAAGCAACACAGAATATACAGTTATAGGAAGATAAAATTCATAGTGGTATGCCCAGATAAAGAGTGCCATCAAACTACAGAGAATTTAAGCAAATATAAAAGCCGTCCATACCTTTGGGATGAGGATACGGGCTAGCCCAGCTATTAACCCTTTTGCCAAAATGCAGCCATTGGTAATGTTAATGATTAAAGACCTCTCAAATTTTTTGTTAAAAGTTTGTGCTGATGTTAAGTCATGGGAAAGATATATGATACTTAATGCCTCTCACCACCCAACTGCATGAAAATCTGTGTGTTAAGTTTGTTTGCGCTAGAAACAGAGGAAAAAGGTCAAGTAAAACTGCTGTTTAGAAATGTGAACAGCACAGATGTGCAAAATATAAAAGGAAAAACTCCAGACGTCTCAAAACCCACTTAAAAAGGAAGCTATGTGTAAAATGATTGCTTTAAAAGAATTCCACTAAAAATCAATTTGCTTTAATGGTCAAAGAGGAAAGCTCTTTGATGATTTTAAACAGGTAATTGCAGAGGTAAAATAAAAGAAAATCTCATTATCTTTAGGTCTGAGGGCTCATATACACTTAACATGCTGCAGCAGCACCCCTGCATTGCTGTAGAATTTCAGTAAGGACATTAAAGAGGTTGGGGAGGAACCATGTGTGGTTCTTCACCTCACAGAGGGGAGGTACTAGGTCAACAGAAGAATTCTCCTGTCAACCTAGCACTGGCCTACTTGAGGTTAGGTGAGTATAGCTGCCTGAGACACATAGCTACATAAAAGTAAATTCCCAATATAAATCGTTAACTTTAACTTTGATAAGTTAAAAAGCTAATAAGGTACAGTGAAAGCCCACAAGTAAGCAGCCAATATACTGCATAAGCATATAAAAGAGTAGAAAAAAGCACACATGAAATTCTTCAAATCCTAAGGAAAGCAAAATATTAGTATAATGTTTCCATTTTGATTTATAATAGTTTTTGATTTGCTGCAATCATTCAAGAAAAACACAATTCTGAATAAACTTCTGTTGTTAACTGCAATTACTAATTTTTTCCCCTCTTAGGCATCATCTTTATTTCAAGTCAGCTTTTATGTTTTCCTTCCCAATAACCAACCCCAATAATCTTTTTTATATTTCTCACTTGGCTTAGCAGAGCGAATTGTTCAGCCTGGTTTCTGCTTTGGAAAACTCTAGTTTTACTGCCTATCCTTATTGCTTTTATCCATACTACTTATTTATGCTGTGTCATATGACCTTTATTTTTATTTTATTTTTTGTTTCAGCTTTTGAGGTTTTACTTGTGTGGCAACAAATATTATTTTGATCATAACTATACTTTTTGTGACACATTTTCAACTAAAGCTAAAAGGCCTTTATTAAGTTTGTTATATATTTATCAGTTATAAGGTTATTTTGTTTTATATTTTGTAGGTACCTTTGTAAATTTGCAGAAGATGGGGGGACCCAACTCAGGGTAATATAATCCCCCCCTGCTTCCCCAAGAGAAAATGTATGACTGCTTTGCCCTCAAACAAAATATCTAAGTTTACGTGCTTTTGCCATAATTTACCAACTAATGGGCATAAAAAAATCTGAAAATCCATATTAATTAGTTAAAATGTTTAAAGGGAAAGCAAAATATTGTTATTAATATTTTGCAAAATGTTTTACTGGGATATTTTCTAAAATATTTATTAAATTGTGAATTTAAACTATATTGAAAGACAGTGAAACTTCTAGGAAAGAGATTTTCTCAGAAGATTACACCTGGATGAACAGAAATAGCTGCTCCTTTATAAGCTTTACTTAAAAGATAGCAGCTGAAAAATGAAACCCACAAATGACTAAAGCAAACACTAAATTGAAGCAGGCGCTAGCCACAGCTCCTGCGCCGATTCAGTTGGGTTATTCATAACCATTGCAACAGAGTTAGCTCTGGCAGCTGCTTTGGGTCAGCACAGGAATTCAAAAGTAGACCACCTGCTTATGCATCTTAGGTATTAACTTCTGTAAAACAGAAATACTCTTGATGTGACAAACATATGTTGGCTATATTTTGGGCTATTAAGCATTTTGCTTACATTGTGAGACTGTCATCTTTGATTATCAATACCCTGTACACCCTAGTACCGTTTTTTGTTACTGTCCAAGCCTTAAGGAAAACCCTAAAAAGGATCAATCAGTTAATTAACCACAATAACAATGAAGTAAGGTGAAACTGAATGAATACATATATATTCATGAATATTCAAAAAGCTTTAAAATATATTCGAAGGGGGTGAAGTGCCTGGCCTCATTGCCAATGAATATTTGCTGGACTGGTACAGGAGTTTCAAAGGGATAGTCGTGTTAGTCTAGTTCAGCAAAACAAGGAGTCCTGTAGTGCAGAAATGAAACTAGTCACAGAGATTGATATCCTGTATCTAGCCGCAATAGCTGTGTCACCTCTTGATTACAGTTCCTATACAGAAGACTTGCAAATGTATTTTTCACTTATGCCAATAATTGGGGGGAAAAAAAAGAGACACTTATCAAAAAATAGCACATAGCCAGTCAGTATGGGCATGCAAAGATTCATTTTTCAGTAGCATGTGCAGTTACCTCGGATTGGTAAAACACTAACGTGAATGATGGCAAGCACCTATTCTGACCTGCTGCATAGAAGTGCAAGCCAGATGGATCTGCCAGTGTGCACCTTAGGGTCCTTGCAACCCATCTGTGGTATAGGTCACAGAAATGAGCTGGAAACCAAAGGAGGACTCATCTCGACTGCCCAGTATGGCAGAGTATCTGGAATGTACTACATATGTAGGAAATGTAGAATCATGTGTAATCATACAGCAGTTAAAATACAATTATGGAGAGAAAGTATTCCCAATTAATCAGTTCAAATGGTGTTTTATTCCTAAATTCAAAAACATAAAGGGATCAATCAAAATCATACCTATACTCAAACTTTTTGAGCCCTAACTAATAAGTCATCCAAGCTTTGGATCTAAGGCTATGCCATTATTTATAGAGCTCTGTGCGGATACAAATATGTGGATCCGCATCCTATCTGCATCTACATAGAAATGGCCCGCAGATATCAGTGTTTTATCTGCGGGTGCGGACATAATGCGGATATCCGCAGATATCTGAAGATCTGCAGGGCTCTGGCCCTGCACAGTTACAAATATGTGGCTCTGTATCTGATCTGCATACACAAGAAATTGTCTGCGGATACCCGCAGATATAATGCAAATATCCGTGGATTTGCAGGGCTCTAATTATTCACTAACTTTACAATATCTGTTGTTGAATTGAATCTACACCAAGTCTTTGTAAAAAATACAAAATATTTAATTCACAAGGAAGAAAAAAATCAATAGAGTAGATAATCAAATAGAACAAATGCTAAAACCAGTTAGCTAATGAAATCAAATAAATACAACTGCGGAAACATCCAGCTGTGGCATTTAGTTTTAAGATATTGTTATGGATACAAACACTAGTAATTGTAGCAATGCCTATGTGTATTTTAAGATAAAGTGTATGTTAAAAGATTTGCAAAATGAACAAGAGAGGAAACAAGCATTGGATGTCACTTCACTGCACCACGTAAAGTAATCAACACCCTTGAAAACAGTACATTTCCAAAAGTGTCAAGCGGGGGGAAGGGACTGCTGGAGTACCATTAAAAGTGAGTAAATATCAAGGCTCTAAAAATGTAACACCCCTCAACATGTACCACAGGAAAATTTCTAATGAATTTTTTTTTTAATTATTCTCAAACAAAACTGTACTTTGAATGGAAAAGCCATGCTTAAAGAAACGAAATAGTGACATCCGTGTGCTCTCCAAACCACACCTTGCCCCAATAGGCCAAGGTGATAGCACATATTAACACAGAACACTGAAATATAAAAATGAAGGACTGCTAAGCTTTGTTAGCTATATTTTAATGATTGCTAATTATGGGATAACAAATGTGTTTACAAACAAGGAGTCCTGTGGCACTTTTAAAGACTAACGAATTTATCACATGAGCTTTCGCTGGAGAAAATCCCACTTCGTCAGACGTTTGGGTAACACTTAGGCCAAGACATGGCTTGGTATAGTGTGTTTTTGCCAGTTCTTTGATATAAATTGTCAATTCATTTAAAATTATAGTATTACTGGCAAGACAGGTAACGGGTTATACTGGAAGATATAACTAAGCAGTACACAGAAATATAAAGCTAAACAAAAAACATTTTTTCTGGGATGACCCAGTGCAGGCTGACACAAAACCACATGAAAAAGACAAGAAAGTTGAGGCAATATCTTTTATTGGACCAACTGTTATATGCTTTCAAACTACACAGAGCTCTTCTTCAGGTATCTATCCTGGGGCCAACATGGCTACAATATCACTGCAAACAAAACAACAAGACATAGAAACTACAACCATCAGTGGAAAAAAATGCAGAAGTTGGGTAACCAATGCCTGCTCGTGCGTAATATACAGGTACATAAAAAATAAAGGACTGATGGGCTAAATGTCAATTGAATAAAGATTAAGTAATCTGGAGTGAGGAAATGTATAAAAGACACGTGAACAACCCAAATCAGAGAAACACCAGACCAGAAACTTGAAGGATGAGGCACATGAAGTACAGAAGAACTTTCTAGAGACCGAGAAAGTGCCCCTAGAAATTCCATCTTCTCTGTTATAATCTGTCTAGCCTATGTGTATGTTCAGACACTATAGATGACAATAATTCTGTCTGAAACTGTATAAATTTAAAAGGCAAAAGTTGGGTGGACTTGTGACTCCGTTTCCTACTTTGCCTCCTATAACACACTGACTTAGTCCTGTATGACATTCTGTTAACTTAGCACTATGCAAAACACTAGCTGAGCCCATATTCAGTGGATTAAAAACTACTTAACTGACAGATCTGAAAACAATTGTAAATGGGGAAATCATCAGCCTATGGGATTTTTTTTTCTAGTGGAATTCTGCAGGATCTATATGATCAATCAAATCAACATGACCCAATGATCTGGAAGAAAATATAAAATCATTGCTATCAAAAGTTTGCAGATAACACACAAATTGGTAGAGTGGTAAACAATGTAGGGGACAGATTATATATACACAGCAGGGCTCATTAAAAATATATGCATTTTAATAAAACCAAACACCAGGTCGCATGTCTAGGAAAAATGAATTCAGGCCACAACAACAGAATGGGGCACTATAAACTAGAAAGCCATACCTTTGAAAGTTATGAAAAGATCCTCGACAAGCAACTGAGCATGAGCGCCCAATGGAATACTGTAACAAAAGGAGCTAACATGATTCTTGGAAGAACGGTGGTAGTACTTCTGCATAGAGCATTTGTGAGATTGTGACTGGAATACCATGTGCAGTTCTGTTGTCCAAACTTCAAAAAGAATGTTGAAAATTGCAAGGGGCATTGAGGAAAGTAACAAGAATATTAGAGTGTGTAACAAACAAGCTCAATCTTTTCTTATCAAACAGATGGTAAAGAGGTGACACAAACACAGTCTTCAAGCACCTAGAAAGGGAGAAGGCCTCAAGAGAGCAGGCCTCAACAAATCTTAGTTTCTGGTCTCCACGGCAACCAGTTTTAGTAGCCTGTCACCTAGCTCCACTGCAGAAATATAATGGAGGGACAACCTCTGGCAATCAAAAGTAAAATTGCTAGCGCCTAGCTGTGAGCCAATTTTGTCCACCCGTGTATTAAAGGGTTTCTAGCAGATAAAGGCCACATCAATTTGGTGGAAACTGAAACTATACAAGTTATAGAAATCAAAAGAATCCTAGCAATGGTATTAGTCTATTACTAGATGGAAATGGTGGAACCACCAATAATAATGCAAAAAAGGCAGATGTGTTCAATAAATATTTTTGTTCTGCATTAGAGGGAGGGAATTGATGACAATTCCTTGCATTTCAGTGATAACTCAGGATGCTGTTGAACAGCAGCTATTCAGATTAGACTTTTAAAATCAGCAGATTCAGATACCCTGCATCCAAAAATTTTAAAATAGCTGGGTGAGGAGCTCGCTACACCATTAATGTCTTAGAATACTGGGGAAGTTCCAAAAACTTTAGGGTATGTCTATGCTGCAATGAGATAAGTGCAGCTGACCTGTGTCAGCCAATCCTGGCGGCTCCCAGGCTTTGGGCTAACAGACTGTTTAATTGCAGGGTAGATATTTGGGCTCAGGCTAAAGTCCAGGCTCTAGGAGCCTGAGACAAGGGAAGGGTCTTAAAACTCAGGATCTGGCCTAAACCTGAATGTTATGAGCTTGATAAATTTATGGAGGGGATGGTATGATTAGATAGCCTATTTTGGAAATTGACTGATATTTGGCTACAGGTGGTGGATATACAAGTGGCCCAAGAGGGGAGAGTACATGGGGTGGATTCTGAGTAATCACAGAGAATTGTTTCTTGGGTAACTGGCTGTTGAGACTTGCCCATGTGCTCAGGGTTTAATTGATCGCCATATTTGGGGTTGGGAAGGAATTTTCCCCCAGGGCTGATTGGCCTGGGCTCTGGGGGCTTTTCGCCTTCCTCTGTAGCACAGGGCATGGCTCACCTACTGGTGAATTCTTTATATCTTAAAGTCCTTAAATCATGATTTAAGGAGGTAAATAACTCAGTCATAGGTTGGTGGCCTATTGCTGGAGTGGGTGGGTGAGGACTTGAGGCCTGCATTTTGCAGGAGGTCAGAATAGATGATCGTACTGGTCCCTTCTGACCTTAAAGTCTATGAGTTATCCCACTATTAAAAAGCTCCTTAGCCTGAGTCTTGCAAGCCCTAGTAAGCTGACACAGATGTCTTAACTGCAGTGTAGACATACAGGAGGCAGGCTCCTGGTCCACAGCAGCTTGGTCAGGTGTGGCTCCAGGGGTGGAGAGAGAGTGGAGTAGGGAGGCAGAAGGAGGGACATCTTGCCCTGGAAGCACACAGCAGCCTTTCCCCTTCCCCCAAGTATGGCATCTTGGTGTGCAATTAACACGCATTGAAAAGAAGCATTCATTAGTTTTCAGTTAATCGCACGCATTAACTGACACACCTAATTATTATTTTCATTACAAATATTTGCATTGTAAAGAGAGAAAAAAGATAGTTCAAACTACACATCGAAGCAAGAAACAGCACACAAATGTTTCGCATATCTAGCACATAAGATTTTTGCAGGGTATTTTTCTCAATTTCAGGTGACATACATAAGAAGCAGGAAGCAGTATCGCCCATAAACGTAAATAAACTTATTTATCTTTATGAAAGTAAGTGGTGGGTCAACCATCAGGGTGTGCAATTCACTCACGCTTCTGTACTCTTCTTTATGGGATCCTGTCCCAATTTGGAATCTTAATTTGGTATTATATGTATAACGGCCCACTTATAACTGCATGGTGGCATGTTTGGTGTTTTATTTATCTCTTAAGCCAGTATATACCACTGCTATTATATCAGAAGCATGAGTGAATCCAAACAGGAGCTTTGTACTGGAAATGGAGCCAGACCAAAATGAACTGAAGATATTTTTGAGGACTGTACCAGACAGCAGTATGAAAATAAGTGTCTTCGAAAATTTAAAGTGGTGTATCCATCTAATTATAAGAGAAAATTACTAAAGAGCTCACATCCAAAACTGGGATTTTCAAGTGTAACTGTTCAACTTTCTTAGTCTAAAATCAGATGGAAACTCCCCTTTTTTTCCTGTATCAGAAAAAAATCTTGAATAGAATCCAGGATCCCAAAGATGTTCAGATACCTTCTTAATAGATCCTATCTGAAACAGCTTGTGAACTTCTGTAAGAAAAATGAGTGAGGAGGGTCCCTGAAAATACTAGCATATTTGGAACTGAAACAGGACAGTTCAAACTGATGGCTTAGTCCTTTTCTATAAATTTCCAGTACCCATACATCTAATGTAATTAGCCTCCATTGGCTGATAAATAGGGCTAGCCAGTCTCCAAATAACAAAGGAGATTGAGTGGTTCATGACTCTAAATCACCATAACAAATCTGAGGCCTGGATGAAGAACAGTGAGCTGGTTGTTTCATGCTGGGCCTAGTTCTGAAAGATCTCTTCTTCTGCTGATTCCAAAATGAAGTCTGAGGTGGTTGTTGCTGTTGCTGATACTTCTGGCTATAGGAAAAAAGACATCGGGGGTATGCAGATAACATTGTCTCTGATATCTAAAGGATGAAGTATATGGTCTCTCCCTGTTTGGAGAACAGAGACCCCAAGAACTAAAAGTAGATCTACACTCTATTAATTTCTTCAACAGCTTGTCCATCTTGGATCTGAAAAGACCAGCCTGTCATGACTGGGATGTGGGCAGTCTGACTAGTGGTTGGACCAGTAGTTAGGAGTCAAGCCATGTCAGATACCAAGATGTCAGAGTCCAAGGCAGGTCACAGGATAAACTGGAAGTCAGGTGTCAGGAGGAAGGCAGGAGCAGGTTACCAGGAGATGAGAAGCAGCCAGTAGGAACAGGTATTGCCGGGGAATCAGTCCTAAGCAAGAAGGACCCAACTGCATGGACAATTTCCTGCACTTGGTCCCTCCCCACCAGTGTTCCACCAGTCAAATTCCAGGAGTGGAGTCTCATGTCAGAGCTTAGCTTCTATTTTGAGAACTGTAACCAGGTCACTAGGTGGCAGGTTGGAATTATTAGTGCAGAAGTGCCCTATGGCCCAGGGTTCAAAGCTCACAGTCTCTGACATATCCCCTTCAAAGGGGACGTCCTCTACTGTAATTCTCATGTCTTCTACAAAGGAAGATGACCATAGCCAGGCATGCCTCCTCAAGGAAACTTCAGAGACCAAATCTAGCCTGTTGGCAGGAGAGCAATACTTCCTGGTAAGGATCATACCAATACAGCCACCAGTGAAAATGACAGGGGGCCATTAGTGCCTGATAATAAGCCACACTAAACAACAAAGGAAGACAATACCTCTTTCTCCCAACCATCAATCTTCCTCCTTTGTTCATCACCTGGAGTAGAGTGATCTTGCCCAGATCTAAACTTCTTACCAGCAGCAGGCCCAACCAGTGAATTTGGTATAGGAGGGGTGAAAAAAGTATGAAAACCTTTCCTGTAGCACTGAATAAAGTTCTGTAACAAGGCAGAAGCAGCAGTGTGCACAACCAAAAAGGAGAAACACTCATATGAAAACAGGACACTGTGGGAAGAAGGGACAATATTCTTCAACCACAGACTCTAATGTTGATTTCAATGTGTAGGAACTAGAGGGGGGGAAAAAGCTGCCATGGCTGCAGGTTGTAAAAAGGACTTTGTTTGGGAATATTTTCAGGACATTCCTGTACCTCTGGGCAAAAAAAAGGAATATGTGCCAAATATATACTGTGCAACAGAGAGTGCAAGCCTAGGTTTTCATGAAAAATGATCTTCAGAAAGCAGAGACTATGCAATGAGGAGGTGAACATGTCAACTATCTGGATCAAAATGTTAGTAAACTTATTTTTGCACCACTCTCATGGACTACCTGCTATGTTTTACTATGCTAGGAAATGACAATTTAGATTTATTCTCATAAATCTGTGTTTTGAGTGGACTGATTAATTATGAATGTCAAAATGTTTGTGTTCAAAATATAACTGGTGTTTTTGTTGTGGGAGTATTTGTCAACTACATTTTTACCATTATTGTAAGACTTCTGAAGTGATATTTTTATTGCACAATATAACTAAAACATCATAGGTGAAGATTTCCTGTCTAAAAGTGAAGTTTTTTTTAAAGCATTTATGAATTTTAATTTTTTTAAAAATACATTTCAAGCTCTTTGTTATGTTGCTAAAGATAAGGGTTTAAACTGATTTAGATCATACTTATGACTATTTTCCCTATGAAACTTGGGTTAGAATAAATTATATCATCTAAACTGTGGTATAAAACATCTGCAATAGGAGGAATTTTTACAATCTTTTTTTAAAGCAGTGTACTGAGTATATCAGTGGGTTTTTTGCCATTTTGTATCAAGGTACAGCTTTGACATACGGGGTTATAAATGTTCACCATATATGATGTCTACAATTTCATTGTCATCTGCTGGTACCACCAGCAGTGTTGCAATTAAACACCAGACAGTAAGTTACCTATATATCTATTTTTTTTTAAAAAAATGTAAAGTCTTTCTTTTGCCAGCTAATAAAACCACGGATGAGTTTGTAACCAGGACCAGCAAATTCCAAAAGACTCTATAGATACAAAGATTTCTTCGTTCATTTATGCATTTCGTCTTGTCCAGAACAAACAGCTGAATGACATGGCTAGATCATTACAGGGTTAAGATACACCCAGCAGAACAAAGTTACTGGTTGAAAGAGAAAGAAACTGAATAGTGTGCAAAGACGACAACAAATTTGTTAACTCGACTCTTAATGAATGCAGAAGAGTACAAAATGACCCAGTAATACGTGGTTGTGTGACAAAAGAAGATGGGGTTGTCAATCTTGCAGAAATAATCGATATATCAGGAAATGTCCATAGGCTACTTCATCCTCTTATTGTTTTAGGCCCTGACCTCAATACATACAACAAAAATACAAATTTTCATGCGAAACCTTTTAATCTTCATACATTATTCTCAAATTAGTATGAGGTCATTGTTTTCACCATCCTACCTGTTGAGGCTTTTGAGTAGCAAAACAAATTACTAAAAAGGTAATGGGGTCAGTTAGACCCCTCCATGTTAGTCAGTGGGGAAAATGAAGATATCCAGTGCCTGAGAAACATCCATCAGTTACTCAAAGATTTATTATCTCACTTATGATCCAACAAAATTCAGACATGCATTGTGAAATGGAACAGCAACTTTTTCCTCAGCAACAGAATCTGTCAAGTGTGAGCCCCCAAAAATGTGCCAAACAATTGTAGCTTCCCCAGAAATTTTTCCTCGCAAGTATAAACTTCCTAAAAAATTAATTTGACAATGTTATCTTCAAAGAAACTCCAATTTGCATGGCAGCTGTGACAATACATGAAGCAAATGTTATCTGGGTTCCTCAGAGAACCCCCCAAGACCCTGTTGGTGCATTTCTCTGAACCCCATTGGAACGGCCAATAAAACTAGTTCTGAAAGATTCATACAATCATATTTATTTATTAATTAATATATTATTAATAATATATTATTTATATTGATATAAATATTGATATATTACAATCATTTATTTCAAAATAAAAACAATCTGACCCCAATACCATTTGAGTGACTTTTTTCACTACGCTAAAATGAAAACAGAGATGCAGACAAAACGCTAAGAGGTTGTCCTTAAGATTTGAGATTATTTCAAGAGGAGGGAGTGGTTTTCCCATCATATTTAAAGTTTTGTATGTGTTTGGGGTTCAAAAGACGCTCAAATATCTTGGAAGTGTACCACCTTCATTTTCCAACATTTCACATAGTAGTTCCATTTGTTCATAGTAGTTGGTTACTTTGCTGTGTTTGTGCCTTTTATATTGTTGCCATTATTTTCATCATCATCTATACTTGGACACCAACACCTGCAGAGTGTGTAGCTTTTTAAAAAATATGTTGGATCATGTGGCTAGTTAGAGCCCAAAAACAAGGACTGGGTAGTGTGCTTCTGAATATAGAAACGTTTTAACATGTCCAAAGGTTTATAGTTCACTGGTTACAATAAAGTCAGTTTTAAACACATCTAATGTGTTTGTTTATTCAATTTTGACATACTAGAGGTCTTCAAAATCCCAATACTGAAATAACTGGGAGATTTTTGGTTTAATAAAAGAAGTTGCATTAAACACCTACTACAAACTGTGAACAAAAACTCATATGGGTGGCAGAGGTCATTTGACACAACTTTTCGTCAAAGACTTAAATACAACTCCAAGAATAAAGGAAAATTATGATGAACTTGTAAGACAGTTCTGTAACAACCACACTGCTTTGACTTCATTGAAGAGAGCAGGAGGATCTAAACTAATTCTCTCCCATGATGTCTGATGGAATTCAGTGATTGATGATTTTGAGCTATTTATTAAGAACTGGCCTATTCTCATGACAATTTGTGAAGAAAATTGTGACAAAATAAATGGAGCTATCACAGCTGAAATAGTGAACATCAGACTAAAGGGAAACATAGGAGATATGCTGAATATACTGAAACCTATTTCCATAGCCTTCGACAAAGAGCAGAAAGATCGTGGCTGTATTGCTGATACTGTTCAAATTTGGGGAGAATTTCAAGAGACACTGAAGAAAGAAATACTCAGCAACAAAGTTAATTGCAGACAGTTAAGCAGCAGATGGATTAAGCACTTACTCCACCTCATTATCTTGCCAACATTCCCAAAAAAAGCACCACAGTGGATGCTTAAGTGCTGAAGAAGATATCACTATGATATGGCCATCTAATAATCACCCATCAATCATGCCTTCCATAACACATTTCAGGCCTAAAGGTGAACCATCTCCTCTATGTGCTGTTCCCCAATGTTTTGAATCCTAACACCTATTTTGATTTGCTGTTACAGCCTGACCTGATGCTATGTCATACACTCCCCTGCATTTAATTTCCTCCCACTCTCTAACTTTCCTATCTTCAAAGCGTCTGACGAAGTGGGATTTTCTCCCACGAAAGCTCATGCGATAAATAAATCTGTTAGTCTTTAAAAGTGCCACAGGACTCTGTTGTCTTTCTACAATAGACTAACACGGCTACCCCTTTGGAATTTAAGCACCTGGACCACAGCTTGTTGAATTGCTGCTAAACCAACTTTTGACATCAGTAGCCTCTTCTTCAGGCACAGACAGAATATCTTCTTCATTTGGACTAATTCACTCAAAGTTGAGAAACTGATAAGGAACTGAAAAAGCAGGAAAACATGAATGAGGAGGAAGAGGACGAGATCTACCAATCTGAAAAAAATTGAAGGACAACCTAAGTAATATTTAGCACTGGTTTTCCCTATGATGTTAGGTCGGTTTAACTACTTCCTTCAGGGCTGTGAAAAATTTCACATCCTGGGCAATGTAATTAAGCAGGCCTGACCGTCATTGTAGACACAAGGTCAACAGAAAAATTCTTCCATCAACCTAGCTACCATCTCTTGGAGAGGTGGATTTACTACAACAGAAGAAGCCCCTCCATCGCTGTAGCAAGGCAGCTGTGCTGCTGTAGTATTTCTACTCCAGACACACCCTTAGGAGGCTGTCTTATTTGAAGAGATTTAGGCTAGAAAGAACTTGAGCTCCAGTCACTCCTTCACTTGGGTATATCTGAAAATGTTCCAAAGCCGAAATAATAGTTTAATTCACTAACTACAGTTAATCCCCATTTAAAAAATCAATTAACTGTAAATGTGAAACAAAATTTAACAAAAAAGTTTATGCAACCAAAACATTTAAAGTTGTTTTGTTTAATAAAACTATAGATACTGTTTTGTGCATTTAATTAAACTGCCAGCACCATCCTAATGAACCCTGACACTAACATTAAACAAAAAATTAAATGCAGTAAGCAAGCAATTTTCACCATTCACCATTTTTAACATACTTAAAATGTACAATTAATAAGAACCTGAAAATATTAAGCTATATAATTGCTTAAACAACTGTGCACAGCGATAACATCCCTTCCTCAGTGGTAAAAAGATGTAGCAAATCCAGTGTAAAGGCTTTATTTAGCTATAAATCAACATTTTTAATGGTTATATCAACCAAAGAGAATGCAGCTTGCTTTAGAAAATAACTGAAGTTATTTTTCTTACCTGGTAATCGCCTTGATTTACACCAATCCATACTTCTACAAGATCACAGAACTCCAGAGCATCCTCACAAGGAGAGGAGCTGTAAGCCACACCCATATATGTTCATAAAGTGACAAGTCCAGATCAAGATCTGGGTCATAGAATCAAAGAAAATAGAAGGGACCATAACAGGTCATCAAGTCTAGTTCCCTGCACTCATGGCAAGACCAGGTACCCCCATTATACCATCCTTGAGAGCTGGTCTTAAAAACCTCCAATGTAGGAGATTCCACAACCTGTCAAGGCAACTTATTCCAGTGGTTAATTACCCTGACAGTTAGAATTTTCTTCCTAATGTCTAGGCTGAACCTTCCTTGCTGTAATTTAAGCCCATTGCTTCTTGTCCTATCATCTATGATTAAGGAGAACAATTTTTCTCCTTCCTTATAACAACCTTTTAGGTATTTGAAGACTTATCATATCCCCTCTCAGTCTCCTTTTTTCTAAACTAAAACCCAGCTCTTTCAATCTTCCCTCATAGGTCAAATGTTTCAGACCTCTAATCATTTTTGTTGCCCTTCTCTGGACTTTCTCCAATTTTTCCACATCCTTTTTTAAATGAGATGCCCAAAACTGGACACAGTATTCAATTTGAGGCCTAATCAGTGCAGAGTAGAAGAATCACTTCTCGTGTCTTACTCACAATACTCCTCTTGATACACCCCAGAATGGCGAATGCTTTTTTTCGCAACGGTTTAGGTGCTCCTGTTCAAAAACCGAAGCTATTTATTCCTCCTATTCTTCCAAGAGTGTTTCCGGATTCGGAGGAATCAGTTCAGAAGACTGATGAGCCACCAGATCCTTACTAGAGGAAACATCACCTCTCCATACATAACGATAATGAAAAACTATTCTGGTGGAAACCAAAAGCGTCATTATGGCAGTCAGTCTCTCCAGTAGCTGGGATCGGAAATGTATCCATGCAAGGAGGCGTGAAAGAGTAGGATAGCATAATATGGGACAAAGCGGGTCTTCTGATTCTTCCTCTATACTCTCCTATGGATGGATAAGACCTCACATCTGGTATGGCTCTCAATAGAGAGATCAACAGAGCCAGCACAAAAGAAGGGTGAGAAAGATCTGCCCAGAGATCCTATAGGAGTCTTGTGAAGAGGCACAGAAAGGTCTGCAGAAGGTTAACAATGTCCTCTATTCTTCTTTTCTCAGGTGACAATGAGATAATTCACAAAGACACTCTTCCTCATTGCCTAGTTTCTGTTGGTCGGCTCCAAGGACCACAGGCTGAGGTATTCAGACATCAGCTACTACACCATTATCTATTTGATGATGGCTCCAGAACCAGAGTAGTGAACAGGCCCAGCACCACAGATTGGAAAACTACCTCATTTCAACAAATACTCCGGCTGGCACCATAGAAACTGGTTTGCTGTCCTTGACAAACATATGAAAAATTTTACTCTACATTCCCAGATTGCATAGACAAATTAAAAGCTACTATAGAAAAAGAAGGTGGCAGACTTCCTCTATAACCTATGCTCTTTTTCCTCACGAGGTCCTGGGGGCAAGGCATGAATGTAGGGTTGGGGTGCGGCTGCTCAGGATGGAACTGCTGACAAAACCGGTACCAATAGACTCAAAAAAGTCCGTCGCCATAACATAAGCTTCTGGACTTGATGGTGCCAGCATAGTTTCTTGCTGGTGAGACAATAAGGACAACGCTATTACGCTTGACGGTTCTACTTCAGAGGCTGGTCTTCATGGTACCTGTGCTGAATCTGGCTACAAATGCTTAGCCAATGACAAACTCTGACCTTGCAAAACTTTCTTTAAAACGTAGTAAATTTACTCCTTAGTATTATTTTTGCATTTTATTTTTACAATTATAATAAAGTTAGGCCTTTATTATAATTGTGAAAGTGGATTCACAATTTCAAATGTAAAGTTATTAAGATTTTTATTTTTAATACTTCAATAGGACAGAAATAAGGGAACGGAAAGTAACAGGTAAGGTGAAGAGTTAACATGAGTGTGTGGGGCCCGGGAAGGAGAAAGAAGAACAGAGACAGGGTAATGGAAAAGAAATAGGAAATAGAGGGAGGGTATGTGAAAAGGAAAGAAAGGGGAAGATGAAAGAATGACAGAGTGAAGTGGTAGTAGGAAAGAAAGGCTAAAGATACGCAAGATCAGAATAAACATCCATCCAAAGAACAAACAGGAAGTCCAGTCTATGTTGTTAAGAGATTCTGCTGATTGCAGGAAATTTCTGGGCAACTTTATTTTGCTTTCCAAACCTGCAAAAGCCACAATTCCAGTCACTAAACTAACTAGAAAGTTAGTTCTCTCTAGAAAGCTCTGCTAACAAACACTACTTCGTGAAAAGTAATGAAATATACTGCTGCACACATTTGCATATGCCAAGATGTTCAAAATTCAGTCAATGGCCACCCTCAACTTTAATACAACAGTGCAATCCAAAGCTATTAGACTTTCTTGCATATGATGCTCCCTTCTTATCTAAAGATTTTCATTTTGCCAAAGATGGAACACTGCATAATTCGTTCTGTAGCCTCTATAAGCAGCACCTGCATGTTGAGGCTTAGTCCTTCACAATTCTGATAACTTTGCCCATATCCAATAAAGCTCTTTAGCATGTGCACACAAATAAATAATCTCACTGAAGTCAATAGGACAGCTCATATACTTAATCACACTGCTGTGTATTTTACTGGATTGAGGACAAGCGTGTTCATCACCACGAAGGATGATGAGTGTGGGTTCAAGTCCACGCCTCCTTTTCTAAACTGCTAAAACACAAAACTCATACAAATAGGAAAAGAGTGGCCAGTGAACTAGAATCTCAGTATCCCTCTCACTTTTTCGCAAAGGATTATTGCTTACTAACTAAAATTCTTTGGTGCAATCAGAGTGCAGCATATTTGAGAAAGAATTTGTTGTGAAGTTGATCTTGTATAAAATTTCTTTACAGATTTTGTCATGCCATGCAAAGCTATTTATATTACTTTAATCTATGCAAATTTAATATTATGTACGCTATCCATTTTCCACAACGGAAGCAGAACCCTGCTTTGAAGAGCTACTCTTTTCTCTAAAAAACTACAATCCTATTTAATTACAAAGTAGGCTTCCTAAAAAAAGAATCACATAAAAATGTAAACATTATTTAGTTTGCAGAGTAAAATATTTGAAACTTGGAAAATGCCCAATTTACATTTGCCCATTCAGCATAAAGTCTGGCCCCTTATCTGAGCAGGTAAAATCAAGGCTGGCCAGGCCACCAGAAAACTATATTTCCTAACTTTCAAGTGCTTCACTTTGCAATCTAAATAACGTTCTTTTATCATAGGAAGTATTTCAAATAATTTCCTAGCAAGTATGGGTTATATTTTTAAGAAATAGAATAAATAAAATCTATTATGTGCAACTGTAACAAGTCTTCCATTATTCATCCTTTTCAGAGTATAAATCCTGAATCTTCAACATTTTAGAACAGACTGCTGCTATCACATGAGCTACAGGACTAAATCAACTGGCAACAGTAGAGTCTATTATAAATGGACCATTTGATCTAGATCCAGGTAGGGAAGATGATTTGACGGAGGGAGTGGGAGGAAATTCAGCCCAACTAGTCCTACTCCCTCCAATCCAGAAATTATTGGGAGAGCTTCTGCCCTATATGGTGCCCAAAGAGGGAATGGGATGAGTAGCTGAGGCCATGTACTAGGTCCTGAAGGATGTTTGAGGGTGAGCACGACCCATCCTTCTCAGAAGGATAAGGAGCTCATGTGATATTCCTGGGACACAGTAGGGAAGAGACAGGTCACTTAGTCCAGGAACATGAGAAAGGAGAATGGTCCAGCTCCCTCCTTTTAGTCCTTCAACCTGATATGGTGTCCTCAGGGGACACTGGGGCCATTTGCCAGGTCCTTCTTTGGGATGTCAAGGGGGAGCCCAATGGTTCCTCTTCGTGGTTTACTGGGGAGCTGTGTGGTGTTCTTGAAGTCTCTGCCATGTCTGGAATGGCAATCCAGCCTCTGCGGTACATGCAGATTGGAATGTGATTTTGCCCTGCCACTCTGGATAGTCAATGGAGTTCTTGTAACGTTTCATGTTATAGACTACATTGGCTTATCTAACAATGAGAACCAGGTCCTTTGCTTGCCTTACAGTAGACTCTTCAACCCTGGGATGACATTTTCAGTGAGCTGATGAACACATCCGCAGAAACCGATACAGAGCTCAGAGTCTGAAGGATGTTCTTGTCCGAGAGACTGAATATGGACACGGAGGACAGAAGAGCAGCATTGGAACAGGAGTGTGAAACGCGAGAGGAGATGTTGCATGTTATAAGAGATGAGTTTGATATGCTGAGGCTCGTGGTGGAGCTCTAGGAACAGCAGGGGCCAGAGAGAGTCCCTCTGCAGTCCCTCCAGAATACATAGCAAGTCCTGATACCAACCACCAGCCCCAAGCATTCCAGGCAGAGGTTAAGCACGGTGCAGTACGTGATGCACTCCATACCCATGCACTTCCCCCACACACAAATTAACAAATGAACCTGAACTGGTTTATAAAAAAAGCTGTCTTTATTCATTCACCGCGTGCACACTGTCAGCGGACGAAGCCAAGGATGGGGAGTGGGCGGGTGAGGGATGGGAATTCAGCGCACAATGCTGAGAGGCACACACGCATCAGTGCTGTTCATTGTAAAACCGGGTTTTCAATGATAGAAAGCACTCCACGGTTCGCTCGAACTGTAACACTGGCATCTGACTGTTCAAAATATGCAGCCAGCCTATCAGCTTCCATGACCCAACTCGAAGGGAACTTTTCACTGTGTGTTTCACATAAATCACAGATCACACAGCAAACACAGATAAGCGTTGGTATATATTTTTTTTTGCTGAGGTCAAGAAAGCCTGGTGCATAGACTTCACCTCCCCTTTAAACACCCAAATGCGTATTTTACCACCATTCTACACTTTCTGAGCCTAATATTGAAACATTCCTTATCAGTGTCCAGGTGTCTGGTGTAGCGCTTCATTAGCCAGGTGAGCAAGAAGTATGCAGGATTCCCCAGGATCACTACTGGCATTTCAACATCCCCAATATTAACTTTTTGGTCAGGGAAGAAAATGCCTGCATGCATCTTTTTGTACAGACCAGGATTCCTAAAGCTGCACTTTTGCAGACCACTCCCATACTGATGTCAGTGAAACATCCCTGTGATCAACAAGGACCTGCAAGATGATTGAAAAATACCCCTTGTGGTTTATGTACTCCCTGCCAAGGTGGTCCAGAGCTAAAATAGGGATATGCATCACACCTATGCCCACCTCCCTCCCCACTCCAGTTTGGGAACCCCAGGCAGGCAAACCCATGCACTATGTCCTGCGCATATCTAAAGTCATTACCCTTCTATTAATAGCTTTTCACACTTGGGTCACAGAAGTTCTCACAGTGGATTTCCCTGCTCCGAATTGATTTCCAACTGACCAGTAACAGTCTGGGGTTGCTAGCTTCCACAGAGCAATGGCCACTTGCTTCTCCACCATCAGAGCTAGTCTCATGCGAGTAGCCACATGTTTCAGTGCCAGGGACAGAGCTTTGGAAAGTGAGCTTCTGCAAATGAAAGTTCTGTAGCCATTGCTCATCACCCCACACAATCAACACAATGTGGTCCCACCAATCTGTGCTTGTTCCCCAAGCCCAGAACTGGTGCTCCACAAACCGAAGATGATGCGTGACAGCATACAGCAAGCTGAAATTGTTTCACTCTATCACTCGTAGCAGGACAGCCTCAATAACGTTACAATTTCCCACGTAGCAGCTGCTGTTCCACAATCCAAAATACTGCAGGGTAAGGCATGAGGTGTTTGTAATACTCACAATGGTAATGCAGAGTTGAGTGGGCTCCATGCCTCTCCTGGTGCGCAGCAGAGGAAAAAGTTGCTAAAAGCATTTTCCCTTTCTTGCTGACAAGAAGGGAGAGGGAGGGAGCATGTTGCATCATGGGAGGACATCATCTTTCCCAAAAGCCATTGTGTCTAGTTGCACTGTGGGATAGCTACCCAACAGTGACCAATGGGGATGCAAAAGCCCAACACAAGGACCATGATGTGATCATGCTCAGACTTTCAGAATTCAGCGAGTGAAAATCAATTTAAATTACATCAACTTCCCACTACAGTGTAAACATGACCTTTGTGGTACTTTTAATTCATGTATGCGTGGATTTCATTACAGAGCCTGTGAAAGTGCAGTGGAAATGGGTATTTTCATGAGCTGTTCCAGACAAAGAAAAACAGACTGCATTTTTATAAAGAATACACCAATATAAAGAATTTAAGTAATAAAAAAAAGCCTTCAACATACAAAACAAGCAAGTAGAAAAAAGCTAACAAGCCTTCAAAAGTTAAAAGGGTTGCATGCAAACAAGTTTTTGATCCAAGATCACAAATGTATGCATCTAGCATACTAAACACTGTTTTCTACATCTTGGAATATGAGACAGTGGTAGAACAGCATCTCCCTTCTGGGTGAGAAATTTAAGGGGGTTTACCTTGATTCACTTTTGGGGGGGAAAGAAGGGGGATGGACACTGTGCTATTGCATAAAAAGCCCACAAAAAGATTTGTTTCATTGTTGTAACGGTGAATTGTATGACCCAGAAAGCAGACACTTCAGAGGTAGAGGGCTACTGGGGGAATGCCTAAATTGTCACATGATCCTTGACCACAATACTACCATATACTCCAGGACGGCTATTTGCCTCTCCCTCAACCCCAGCAGCTGTATTCATAAGGACCTGCCTTTTCTTTCTCCTTCTCAATGCTTCAAAAACTCTTCACTTTACTCCATTTTTTTAACCCTATCTTGGGATATGCACAAGAGTTTTTTCACTGTGTCATGCTTTCAACATTTCCTCCAGCATAGATTCAACAGCCATTAACCAAGTGTTAGCACCTATCTTCTTCATGACAAGGTGTCAGGTGCTATAGGAAAATTAAAAAGGACAACTAATTATTGTCAAAATTGAAGTCTCCATGACACTGATAAAATGCTTTTCCCCCAATTTTGGAATTCCATACCCGTAGTCTCTTCCTCATCTTAGAATCATAGAATAATAAGGTTGGAAGGGACCTCACGAGGTCATCTAGTCCAACCCCCTGCTAAAAAGCAGGACCACTCCCCCTAAATTATCCCAGCCAGGGTTTTGTCTAACCGAGCCTTAAAAATCTCCAAAGATGAAGATTCTACCACCTCCCTAGATAGCCCATTCCAATGCTTCACCACCCTCCTAGTGAGAAAGTCTTTCCTAATATCCAACCTTGACCTCCCCAGCTGTAATTTGAAACCATTGCTCCTTGTTCTGTCTTCTGTTACCCTCGAGAACAGCCTAGCTCCCTCCTCTTTGGAGCAACCCTTCAAGTAGTTGAAGGTTGCTATCAAATCTCCCCTCAGTCTTCTCTTCTGTAGACTAAATAAGCCTAGTTCCTTCAGTCTCTCCTCATAAGTCATGTGCCCCAGCCCCCTAATCATTTTTGTTGCCCTCCGCTGGACTCTTTCTAATTTGTCCACATCCTTTCTGTAGTGGGGAGCCCAAAACTGGACACAGTATTCCAGATGCGGCCTGACCAGTGTCGAATAGAGGGGAATTATCACATCCCTCGATCTGCTGGCAATACTCCTACTGATGCAGCCTAATATGCCATTGGCCTTTTTGGCAACAAGGGCACACTGTTGGCTCATATTCATCTTCCCGTCCACCATAACTCCCAGGTCCTTTTCTACAGCGCTGCTACTTAGCCGATCGGTCCCCAGCCTGTAGCAGTGCATGGGATTTTTCCGTCCTAAGTGCAGGACTTTGCACTTGTCTTTGTTAAACCTCATGAGGTTTCTTTCAGCCCAGTGTTCCAATTTGTCCAAGTCTCTCTGGATCCTGTCCCTGCCCTCCAGAGTATCTACCATTCCCCCCAACTTGGTGTCATCCGCAAACTTACTAAGCACGCAGTCTATTCCATCATCAAGATCATTAATGAAGACGTTGAATAGAACTGGCCCCAGGACCGACCCCTGGGGCACTCCACTCGTTACCGGTTGCCAACTAGACATCGAGCCATTGCTTCCTACCCGCTGAGCCCGTTGATCTAACCAGTTTTCGATCCACCTTACGGTCCACTCGTCCAACCCATAGTTCCTTAACTTGCCGACAAGAATGCTGTGGGAAACTGTATCAAAAGCCTTGCTAAAGTCAAGGTATATCACGCAACGGCTAAAGGCAAGGTATATCACGCAAAGTCAACGGCTCTTCCCGCATCCACAAATCTAGTCATCTCATCATAGAAGGAAATCAGGTTGGTCAGGCACGATTTGCCCTTGGTAAATCCATGTTGACTATTCCTGATCACTCTATTTTCCTCCAAGTGTTTCAGGATGGATTCCTTGAGGACCTGCTCCATGATTTTCCCAGGGATTGAGGTGAGGCTGA
>ML685952.1:202086-287658 GCA_007922175.1 Pelusios castaneus | reverse complement strand
TTTTTCCCTGCCTGTCCTTCCTGAACAATTTATATCCATCCATGGCAGTGCTCCAGTCATGCAAGTTATCCCACCACGTTTCTGTTATTCCAATTATATCATAGTTCTTTGTCTGTGCCAGTACTACCAATTCTTCCTGCTTGTTTCCCAGGCTCCTCGCATTTGTGTACAGGCACCTAAGATACCGGGCCAATTGCCCTACTTTGCCCTGTCGATTCTCCCTCCTGTCGCATCTTCCTCCTTGCAATTTCTCCCGGTGTCCTCCTTCCCCACTCGCCTGAGGTATTATGACTTCATCAGGAAATAAAAAACAATTATTTGATCCCACCCTCCAGTTCCAACTACCCTCTCTTTTATTCCTGCTGTTACAGCCCCAGCATCCCCCAAGTTCCATCCCTTCCCCCAGGTTTCCCTCAGTTTCACTTACCTGTGGGCCTTGGTCACCTTCCCCCTTCGAACCTAATTTAAAGCCCTCCTTACCAGGTTAGCCAGTCTGCTTCCAAATATGCTCTTTCCCTTCCTGGATAGGTGGAGTCCATCTCTGCCTAGCAGTCCTTCTTCCTGAAACAGCACCCCATGGTCGAGGAAGCCAAAGCCCTCCCGGTAATACCATCTCCGCAGCCAGGCATTCACCTCCAGGATGCATCTGTCTCTGCTCAGGCCCCTACCCTTGACCGGAAGGATCAAGGAGAACACCACCTGTGCACCGAACTCCTTCACCCGTGCTCCCAGAGCCCTGTAGTCACCTTTGATCTGCAAAGGGTCACCTCTCGCAGTATCATTGGTTCCCACATGGATGAGTAGCATGGGGTAGTAGTCAGAGGGACGGATGATTCTCGACAATCCCTCCGTAACATCTCGGATACGGGCGCCTGGCAGGCAGCATACCTCCCGAGAGGCCTTATCTGGGCGACAGATGGGTGCCTCCGTCCCCCTCAGAAGAGAGTCACCAACCACCACTACCCGACGTTTTCTCCTGGGTGTGATGGTTGTGATCCTCCCAACCTCGGGGGTGCATGGCTTCTCCTCTTCCATCTCATCTCCCGTCTGTAGTTCCACGTAGCGGTTCTTTACCACAACGGAGGGTGGGATGGGAGCAGGGGTGGAGCACTGTCTGCTGCCAGAAGTAACCAGCTGCCAGTGTCCACCCTCTGCTTGAGCCATCTCATCCTTCTCCGAGGGTGTGGCAGCAATCCTTTGCCTCTGGATAGTTTCTTCATCCTTGCATGTTTCCTCATGGATGCTATCCAGGAACTTCTCCAGGGCATGGATACTCCTGAGCCTGGCCACCTCCTCCTGTAACTCCCCCACCTGCTTCCTGAGAGATTCCACCAGGAGACACCTGTCACATTGAATGATCTCCCCAGCCTGACTGTCTGAGAGTGGGAAATGCAGGCCACAGTCCTTAGGCAAGATTGGAAATAAGACATTATCACAATCTTTCCGGCTTGAGTTGGACCTCTGGGCCAGTGCTGTGAGTGGGGTGGGCAGTGTATTAATTGTTCTGCCAACTGGGAAAAAGGGGTAATGAATGTAAGGTGGGCTGTGGGTATCAGAGACAAGGACTATTTAAAGACAGAGCTATAGAAGGCGGGATACTAACAGCATGTGTACTTTTGTAAGTGGAATAAGATTGTTCAGTGGAGAGGCCTGCAGATGCAGGCTATTAATACCTGGCTCTTAGACAGCACTTAGCAGATCGCTGTACCTGCATGTACGTTTCCATAGGCTGTCCTCTGGAGGACATTAACTTGCTGCCGGCTCCCGAAAGGCAGAGGAATCATCTGTTCAAAACAGCAATAGGCAAACCAGTAAGATATACCACGTTGCTGTTTGTTATGACGGTGTCCCCACAACTTATGAAGGAGTGAAAGGAAACAAATTATATAGGCTTTACGGAGAGAACTACGTTGCCACGTAATCTTTGTGCCCAGTTAGATCACTACTTTTGGCTTCACTTTTTCAATATTTGCAAATCTACATCAGTGCACTGCAAAACTAATAATTCTTCAGTTGCCCAAAGGGAGCCAATATCCTTAATATGCCTGACAATAACTTTTATTTTGGAAAATGTTTTTTCCAATATAACTCATAACATCTCACATTGATTTTTAGCTAAGAGCATTAATGAAACCATGAACCAGACAAAGCCTTCTTACTGTCTTTTCTATATCTTCCCCTACAATAAAAGGACCTTTACTTAAACTACCTCATCCTTCAGTCATGTGGTGATGCCATCTTGGCAGAGGAGGAAAGGGGAGGGGGGGAAACTACACATGAGAGAATGTATGGATTTTATCATAGCACACTAGAGGGAGGATGTGGGGTAGAATACACAACGTTTAAGGGGTGATTGTGTGTTTGCATGTCTCTAGGGGGAAAAAATTGTAACTTTGTCCTCTCTGCCCTGAGACTACTGTTCTGAGCAGTGTTAAAGTCTAGGAGACACAGACAACCTAGATTAACATGATGTAGGCTTAAAGGCCAGGACATGAAGAGAGAGTGGATGAACATGGCAATGGTCCCTGCCTGTATCCAGAACTAAGTTTTCAAATCCACCATGCAGCTGCATTATTTACTGGAAGTGGGTCCCTCCCCAATTTGAGTCTCTGCCTATAGCCAGAGGAACCTACTGGATCACAAGTCAGCTAGTTCTGGGCTAAGATTGTGTGTAATGGTTCACTAGGTGGATTAGATCAGATATTTATCACTGTCCTCCTCTTGATCTTGGTCCTGGCCATCATCAGCAGGGATGGCTTTGGTGATGTCCACAAAATGCAGGGGTTGAGGGTTGGGATTTCTTGCAAATACATGGTCCTGCCCATTTCAAGCTGCAAGCACCCTCAGAAGTCCAATTCAGCGCCACACTAGTGTAACCCAGTCGGAATTCCCTTCCCTCACCAGCTTGGGTTCTGCTTGTACAACATTTATTTAATCAGAAAGCTACTTTATATTTGTGCATTACATTACTACTATTAAGATAGGCCTGGGCATGCTCCTCTCCTCATAGGATAAAGAAGTTCAGTACCGTAGCATGAGAAATCACTGCTCAATAATCTGAAGTATGCCACAGATCTGACACCACAACAAACAGCTGGAATCCCAAAAGCAGTACCTGGCTGTGTACCAACATTTAATCGGGAAGGTGACATCTGGCCAGGATGATCCTGGAGCAGCAGAAAACATACAGGTAAAAAGACAGGATGACCCAGGTAGCCAATAAAGCAGTGTGGGATACCAGAAGGCCTTGGCAGATATGCATCAGCAGTTTTGTCATGGGGATCTAGCCGCATCTACTTTGCTGCAGGTAAACTCATCGAACACCACTATCAGCCTGCTTTCAAAGTGAGTTGAATAACATGCATTAGAAAGCCTCGTGATTCACACAAAACAAATCAGTGACTGCAAGAAAACTAACATGCAATAACAAGTTGATCTGCAATAAATCTTAAATATGGACAAGCCTTAAATAAAATGTGTGCTGCCAGCTCCCTGCCACATTATGGAAGTGTCACTTGCCCCTGTTGCACATCACACCGTTCACCAAACTTTAACTCTGTCCATTTATGAACTAGTGATTTTAGAAGAAGAGGTTACTTACCTGTATCTGACGGTTCTTTGAGATGTATGCCCCCTATTCAGGTTCCAAACATGGGTGCTCTTGTGTGCCATGAGCCAGAGTGGGAAGGTTTTTATAGCGGCGTCCCATGACCCACATCTTGCAACCTCCTTGCGAACATAGCCGAGGCTATACTAGCCAGGTGGGTTGATGCCATTCCAGTATCCCTCTTACCACTCAGTAGTCTAGTCCTCAGTGAAGGGAATGGGGGGGCAGATATTGGAATCCAAATAGGAACCATACATCTCGAAGAACCTCCAGTTACAACTAAGTAGCTTCTTCATTTTCAAGTGATGGTCCCCTATATGGATTCTAAACGTGGATGTATGGACAAGTAGTGATCAGCGTAGAGGTAGGTGTGAGGAAATGCAGTCTGTAGTATGGCACAGCCTACAGCTGTATCTGCAGCCATCACTGCAGCGATGAGGATGAGAAAGGAACAAATTTTTCATTTTTGGTTGTTCTTAGACTTCTTTTTTTCAGAATTAGAAGTCATCAGCTAAAGGTTCAAACACTATATTTTTGACAAATCACTAATTTTAAAATACCTGAATTCATCTTTAATAACAGATTGATTTATGTCAATGACTGTTCTAAATAAAAGTTCATTTACTTCTTAGGGCTTATTTTTGGTCTATTTAATTAAAACAAATTTAATTTTTTCAATTTATCCACCTTGGATTCCAATATAAATCTGAGGCCTGTTCCTATGTATTTATTTAAAATAGCCAGTGGATAGCAAATTAATTAAGAAATTCTAATCTGATCCCATTAGAATCCAGGGGAGGGGTTTCCAATATTCTATTGATTTATCGGATGTTACCGATAGGCATGATTAGAATTCACTTAAATGTTTGTAATTTTTAATAAAGAAACATTTTCTCTCCACTATCATTCCCCATCCTGATCAGCCATCATGCAGAAGAATTCCTCTACAGCTCCTGACAACAGCATTGTCTACTGAAGGTATCTTTATATGTCGTCTCCTTAAAAATTAACTGCCAAAAACTCAAAGTACTGCATTAATCCCTCGGAAATGTTAGTTCAGAAATTCAATAACCACTATAATATGATGAAATCATTAATAATTAGGACACTTTCATTTAAGTAGAAACTGACAACAGAACAGAGATACCTTTACAAAAATAACACCTCATGAGTACAATCACAGGATAAGAGGAAAAGAACCCATATCACCCACATCAATTGTGATTAGAAAATTTATACTACAATAGGAAAGTTGTAAGATTTCCATGATAAATCTGATTAACGAGGGATTTAAAACTTCCTCAGAAACTTGGCATGACAGATTTCAGTCAACCAGTTATTTTAGTCTACAAACTCTCAGTTCAAATGAATTCATTTGATGGATCAAAAATGTGTTGGGAACACAGATTTTGCCATCTAAAATATTAACACTTCAGGTTATTTTAAACAGGGAAAAATCAGCTTCACTTTTGTTTGTAATCACTTTCATTTTCAGGTTCTTGGTGAAATGATTGATAAGCTCCAAACACTGCTGGAAAAGAAGGAAAGGGAAAAGCTGGATCCTGCCATTATTTGCATCCAAGCTCACCCCCCAATTCGCCACCTAAAACAGAAAATAGCCTGTCAACCGTACAAGAATTTCCAGAATCTTTGTATCCTGATTCTTTACCACTTCAAAAGCATCACATGGATACTGCAGGATCATGTCAATTTTCTATATGTAAGCCCCCAAATTTCACCACTTACGCATAGACAGACATGGCAGAATAGGATTTTTATTATTTTGATTGATAATAGCAATGTTCATTTTTAAGCCTTTTTTCTGACTTCTAATCAGTTTTAAAATGTCTAAGTTGCAAGAAATTATGAGGGGTCAAGCAATAAGAAAGCAGATAATTATTCATTATTTAATGACAGTAGATGCTGCAATTCAAAATTTAAAGCTTTATAACTTATAAAATAAAAACTGCCAACAACATGCTAAAAATGTACGAAGTAAAATTCCTTTAATCAAACTTCAAGACGTTTCCGTAGCAGAACATGAGAGCCTAAGACACAAGGCTAATATAACAGGCTAGAGAGGAGGTCTGAGGCCTGAAAAACTAGGGCAGGAGACAAAGCCAAATATGGTCAAGAATGTGGAAAAATCACAGTATTCTGTAAGGAGTCATGGAAATTAACAGTAGGCTAGCTAAGATTCAGATGCCTCGGATATTTGGCTACTTCAAGAAATTATAAGGAGTAAGTACTGAAGCATCAAGGCCATAGCACTAAATAGCAGGGACCTTGTCTATGTCATGACAATACAATGGATTGGGATGCTTTGGTCCAATCCCCCATACATAAAGATGGGTAGACCTAGATGCCGTCAGAAGGTGGCAACAACCTACATAAAGGGGGCAGAGTGAAACTTGCCCATGGGAGCGCATAAAGATGGAGGTCAGAGAGAATAGCTTTGGCTGGCCTAGGGGATGGCGGCATTCCTGCTGCCAAGCAGTGCCTTACCATGCATTAGTGCATGCGTATGTTAAGTACTCACAAGTGGAACTTGTAAGTTCGTACTTTTCATCACGCTTCTTGGCAATAAACCTTGTTCATGTGCCTTCGTTCTCAATGGATCCATGGTCATGTCGACTCATTCAACTGTGAAGGAGTGTCTCGGGTAACTGCACAGACTGGGACAGCCCACACATGAGGAGCTCACGCATGCAGCCATTGATTAACAACTCGTCAGCCATTCACCTGAACAATGACCAACTGAGAAACAGTTTCAAGCAGCATTTTTCTTCCCTTGATTATCTGTACATTTCGATTATTATTGGTGGGGGGTGTGTTCAATAAAAGTCTAATACTTCAAAGACTACACATAGCTGAGTAATGGGACATGTTCTATCTATCTATCAACCAACAACTTTTTGGTATAATCAGAGCAGTTGGATGTATTTAGGCACTGGAATTTGGGAACCCAGATGCAAAAAAAAAAAAAAAAAAAAAAAAAAAAAAAAAAAGGCAGGATTTTTGGTGATACAGGCATGCTGGAATCTGGAATTTTTTGTGCATTACAAAGAGAGGCTCCACCCTCCACTCCCAGGGGAAGGAAAAAAAAAAAACCTATTAGAACACCCAAATATTCCAGCACTCACATATAAAATAAGCTATCAGAAAAAAGTTTTAAAATCTGTTTATGCTTTGCATTTGTGTAAAGTCAAAAACTAACCAATTTTTTTTTTAAATGATATCACCAACTCATCTAGGTAATCCACACCAACAACTTCACATTTTACAACAAAAGCTTTGTCTGAAACATGGGAACAGCCATGGGTATGAAGATGACTCCCCAACATCTTTATAGGTACATGGAAAAAGAATTTGTGGGAAAAGTGTATCATAAAACCAATTAAATACCTGAGATACATTGATATTTCCACCCTCACACAGAAAAACTAAACACCCTTGAGATTTCCACCACAACTGCAACCATCACTATCCATCCAACAAACTCTCTCTAGAACACACTCAACCCAGTATCAGCTCCCAAAACACCACAACTCAACAACAGAACCCTACAGAAAATATACAAGAAAGCGAAGGATCACCACACTTATTTCCACAGATCCAGCAAACTACCCCAGAGGCACCAATAAATCTATTTTCTACCTCCAGGTATTCAGATACAGCAGAATTTGCTCTGAACCAGGGTGGACTGATTTAAATCAGCAAGTGAAAAGTGTCAATTTAAATAACAGATTTTCATCAACTTTTCCATTTGTACATGAGTCATTTTTGAAAAAAGGTGCACTCTCATTGGCTGATATAACCATTAAGACATGTTGATTTACAACTAAATAGTCTTTACATTCAATTTGGTATGCATTTTTTCCCAGCTACATAAATGTATATAATTATATAGCTTAATATTTTCAGATTCTTATTAACTGTAAATTTTTAGTTTGTCAGAAAATGGTGGATAATATATTACTTATTTTCTTTAACTTCTTGCGCACAATTTCGGTCAAGCTGCATTAGAATGATAAATTTAATTAAACACTAAACGCATCTAAATGTATTTTTATTAAACAACTTTAAAAATGCCTTGGATGCAAACTTTTCTTATCAAAACATTCCTCCCCATTTATGACTAAATGATTTATTAAACAGAGATGTTAACTGTAGTCACTGAATTAAACTGATTATTTCAAGTCAGCCTGGTCAAATTTTCAAAAATACGTAAGTGAAAGTAATGGAGGTTTATATTCCTAATCTCTTAAATCTCTTGAAAATGGGACAATCTGTTCTTCAAACTTCACAACCTAGTAAATATTTTCCGCACCCTTCTCTTTTTTATTCATAGACTGAAACAGAAGAAAAAGTAGGAAAACTTGTCTGATTCCCAATCAATTTCTCAAATTTGAATAAATTAGTCCAAATTAAGAAAATATTCTGTCTGTGCCTGTAGAGGCAATAACTGCTTTCAAAAGCTGGTTTAGCACTTGAACAAACTCTGGTTCCAGATGTCTAGCTAGTGATCTCCATCAGTTCACTGGCATGACTTCTTTTAAAAAAACATCATTAGCAAACATCTACTGCTTGAATACTCCACCCCAATCCCTGCAATTACAGATGGCATAATTGATAGTTGATTATTAGATGTCTGTGTCTTAGCAGCATCTTCTTCAGCAGTTAGGTATCTATCCTGATATTTTGGGTTAAGTACCGGCAAAAAAATGAGGTGGAATAAATCCTTGATCCATCTGCTTCTTTACTGCCTACATTTTAACTTTTGGTTGGATAACAATGTCTCTAAATTCTTTCCAAATTTCAACAGCATCAGCAATTCAGCAATGATCTTTCTGTAATTTGTCCAAGGCTATGGAAGTATACTGACTATACTGAAACCAATCTTCTGCATTTCCTTTAGTCCAATGTTGACTACTTTGGCTGTAATAGTTCCATCTATTTTGTCACGAATTTCTTCACAAATTGTAACCAGAGTAGGCCAGTTTTTAATAAATAGAACAAATCAAACAGACTTCTTAGAGGAGAATTAGTTTGGATTCTCCTGCTCTTTTCAGTTAATGTGAAGCAATGCGGTGTTACAGAAGTATTTTGCAAGTTCAGTAACATTTTCCTTTACTTCTGACCTTGTATTGAACTCTTTTGCTAACAGATGAATCAAATGAGCTCTCCTCCCATGTGTTATAAATGTCAGGTTCTCTTCATTATCTTCTTCTAGATTTCTTCTCATCTTTGTTACATATGCAGTATTCTCTTTGAAAAAACAGATACAAATTATTTAACAGTTTATCATCACTTCTGCTGCTGCTTTTAAATATTCTGTTGTATGCACATTTCCTAGTGGATCAATTATTTCTGTAAGATCAACAACCCCTTCTTCTGTCGTCACGCAAGAACTTATTACTGGATCACTGTGTACATTTCTTCCCCATCAAGAGTCAGATTAACGAATTTTCCATCAATGTTCAACCTTCTCATACATGGTATCCAGCCAGGTGGAGTGTAGCCTGGTTGCAATGATTGAGCCATGTCACTGAAATGGTTGTTCTGGACAAGACAAAAAGGAGAATTTGTTGCATAAATGAACCAAGCAATCTTTGCATCTATAGAGTCTGCTGGAATTCGCTGATTTTACAGGATGAATTTTTTTTTTACATAAGTAATTTACTGCCTGACATATGGTTAGCTGCAGCACTGCTGATGGGACCAACAATTGACCCTGACATTGTAGACACTGCATATGATGAATATTCATGAGCCCTTATGACTAAGCTGGACCCTGAAACGAAAAAAGTTTTAAAAAGAGACACTGAATATTACTCAGTGCCCTGCTTTAAAAAAAAAAAAAAAAGAAAATATAAAGATTCCTATTATTGCAGGTATTTGTACCACTGTTAAAACAATAGAATTTATTCTAAATCCTGTTTAATAGGGAAAATAAGTCAGAGAGATCTATACCTATTTAAACATTTATTTAAACACAGCAACATACCAAAGAGTTTGAAAAAACTTTAAATGTTAAAAAATTTATAAAGTCTAATAAAACTTTACTTTTACACAGGAAATTCACCTTGAATGTTTAATTATACTGACCAAAGAAAATTTCAAAAAGCCAGCAATAATAGTAAAAATGTAATTGTAAATATTTGCACAACCAACTAACATACCAATCATATTCTGAACACAAACATTTTGAAATTCTTAAGTAATTAAATCATCCCAAATACAAATTTAGGAGAATAACCTAAGTTATCATTACAAGCCTAGTAAAATATGGTAGGCAGTCCATAAAAATGGTGCAAAAATAAGTTTATCAACCTCTTGATCCAGATTCTTCAAACAAGTCCACATGATCATCATCACAGTCACTGCCTTCTGATTTTTCATGTTGTTTCACTCTGATAACCTGGTCTTGCATTTCTCTGTTGCACAGTTTTCATTTGGCACATATTCCTTTTTTACCCAGAGGTACAGAAATTTCCTGAAAATATTCCCAAATATACTCTTTTTTATGACCTGCGAATACACCAGGTTTTATGGCTCACTACAACAATTTGTGACATACCCTACTGCCTTCTAACCTGTAATTCCCCACTTCATAAAGTGGTCTCCTACAACATATGTGAAGCACTTATGCTAAACAAGCTGTCCTACCTTGTATTTCTGTTGGACTCTCTGGTTACCTTCCGTAGACCTGAGAAAGAGCTCTGTGAATCTCAAAAACATGTCCCTTCTACCAACAGAAGTTAACTCAATAAAAGACCTACCTTGTCTCTATTGTTATAGGTAAAGTCACTTTCCCTAGTCAACAGAACAGAAACATGAGTATAACTCACATTTAAGAAACTAAAGCAGTGGTCCCCCAGCTTTTTAGTTCCCACCCACCCTTATCCAGCTGGGACTTGGAGTGGGACCATGATCAGGTCCAGGCCTACAGCAGCCAGGAGCGGGAGGCAGGACCAAGATCCAAATTGAAGCCATGGCTGGGGGGCAAGGCCAGGGCAGAGCTGGGGTAAAGCAAAGCAAGGTGGCACTTCTTCCCTGTCCCTCATGAGGGTTGGCCTAGGCCCTGTCATGCACAACCCCCTCAATGTTCCACTACACCTCTCCAGGGCGGGGGATATATCCCAGAGTGTTTGGGGGCCTCTGAACTCAAGTACGAATGTACAAAAGATCCAATGAAACAGTGCTAAACCTGCCTGCAAACTAGCTTAATCTCATACCATTGTCTCCCAGGCTGTTAATGTCATAATTACCTCCCTTCAATGACTATTATAAACAACTGGTTTGGAAATGACAGCTTTCAATTAATTCTGATTCTCTACATACACAGCAATTTAAACATAACAAGAAATTACTTTCACCCTATGATCTTTTAAGAATGCTGTGCTTCACTTTGTTCTTGTTAAGAGAGATGAAGTTTTCCCCCTTATTTATTCATGTGTTTTTGCCCACTTGTTCTTATGTTATATTAAATTTAAAAATTAATTTTAACATTAAGAAATTATGACTAAGTTAGGTACATCTTTCTTTAAAACAAAGAAATCTGTGGGTTGAGTCCTGAAAACAGTTACCTAACCATGATGCCCCACTTGAGTTCAGTGAGGCTGTGCACAAGTAAGGGCTTACAGCACCACAAGTGCCCATAATCAACATATTTTAAGATTTTATACTGCCAGACATCACTGTAGTATCTGAACGCCATCAAAATAAAACCAGTAGGAGAGATGATTTTATTTCTATATATGACATTTTAAGACCAATACCAGAATACTACATCCAATTCTGGGGTCCACATTTTTTAAAGGATTTTGAAAAACTGTTGGGTGCGCAGAGAAGAGCTATAAAAGTTATTCAAGGACTGTGGAAAATACTTTGCTGTAAGAGACTTGAAGAGTGCAGTGTTTTTCTAGAAGATGACTTGATCAAGTGACTCCTTAGTAAGATAATACAAGCTGCTAATGGAGTCCTTAACGTAGCAGAGAAAGGCATAATAAGAACCAATTGTTGCAAACTGAAGCCAGACAAATTCAAATTAGAAGAAAAAGGTACACACTACACAGTGAGAGTGATTAACCACTGCAACTACCAAAGGAACTGGTGGATTCTCCATCTTCTGAAGTCTCCAAAACTAGACTGGAAGATACACTTCAGTCAAACAAAACAAACAAGGTGTCTTGTGGCACTTTTAAAGACTAAAATTTATTTATCACATGAGCTTTCATGGGAGAAATCTCACAGTCAAACAAGTTATTCAGCTCAAAGAGAAAACTGGTTGAAATGATATTGCCTGTGTTATGGAAGAGTTCAGTCTAGAACTTAGATTAGACTGATCTAATTTTCCCTTCTAACCTGAAAAAGCTATGAATTGTAGCAAAATTACAACCAATATAGGAACTTTAATTGCCATCGCAAAAATTCCTAAGATCTTCCTCCTTTTCTTAAAATGCATACTCAGTCTCTTGACAGTGAAATCACAAATCTTGACACTTCATTTTCATTACCACACAAACAATATCAGACTACAAAACAAAAAAGGAATCTTGTAGCACTTTTGAAGACTAACAAATTTATTTCTTGCATGAGATTTTATGGACGAAGCCCCACTTCCTGTTTCTCAGATATATGCAATGACATCTCTCTTATAAAACCATGAAAGTAAGCAAGGTGAAAGCCATTCTGAACAATTTCTGAATATAGATGATTACTTTCCAAATTTAGGAATCTGAATAGAACTGTAAACATAAAGGGCATTTCTAATCATGTCTCTATTTGATCCTGATTTCCCTTTGCCTTGCTAAGTGTCACTACCTTTAGTTGTCTTGGTGAATTTAATTAGCTTACTTCAGAGTCATACCAATTCTGACACTAAATTAAAGTAACGAATTAAGAGATGGACTGTGTGTACTGAGCTAAGTAGGAAAACCAAAAAGACCAATTAAATAGTTTAATTCTCAGTTTTATGATCAACATTTATTAAAATGAATTTTTTACTTTGCTAGCTAGTTCCTTAGGTCTGACTTGAGTACCATTAACAGAGTCTAATCTGGCAGTTAACAGCATTTAGAAAAGCTGATGGAAAGAAAATCTGGACCAGATGACAGAATACCCAACTGTTAAAAAAAGTCCTAGAAGTGTGAAGAGTATCATGACAGACAAGGGGCCAAAATAAAAGACTTTAAAAGGAACAACTTACATGTTTGCCTCCAAAATATAAGTTACAAAAACATGCTTTTATAAAATCCAAAACAAACAGAAAAGTTTCTATAATGTCAAAGGATGATGTTTTTAAATTAAACTACGTCTGCAGTAGGCTTGAAACCCAAACATTACAGACACAAACATGAAACTTAACTGATTTCAGTGACTTGTCCAAGATGAAAGCAAAATAAATAGAGCGTAAATAGTGATAAACCTGTGTACAGTTCTTCCACTTTTAATAATCTATGCTCTTAGTAGCATAAATAAGAAAATGTGCATGTTTGTAACATATGATTCTTGACCAACACTGTCACCTAATATGATCTTGTGACAGACAGCAGTATGCAGCACTGAAAGTTTAACTCACAGGGACATCAAGGAATGCCTTCTTCTACGTGGCTGTGTTTATGGTAGAGAAACACACTGATGTGAGAGAACACTGAGGTACTTGGAAGGGCAATGTGGCCACACTAGCTAGCCCCACTGTTTACTTGAAATTGTGTCATGCAATACACACCTGCATTGAACTATCTTTTTATATTTAGATGTTGATCAAAAAGAAATTCCACACCCACGGCACCAGCTGAACAATCCCTCCCATCCATTTTTCTATCCAACAGAAATGTCACCCTCAGTGGATACTCACACAGATGGGCCTACCAGTTATGCAGAAACAAGACAGATTAGAGCTATTTCAAACCCGAAAGGACAAGGACTGGGGACCTCACAGAGAACATACTAACTGCAGCAACCTGCCTCTCTTTCATACTAAGAGAAATCCAGCTCAAACACTCCTGTTATCATCATCTACGGCAATGGGACATGAGTAGCAGTCTGTCAAATCGGGAGGGCCCACGCCACTCGGAGCTGTATAATTCAAAACCACCACCTCCCGTTCCACTAGATAGCAAAGACTGGTGCTCTGGGATCTACACTGTCTTGTTTGTTCACAGAAATGCACGCTTACCAAAAAAAAACTTGCAGTACATTAGCTTCACTGCCTGAAGGGTACAATGAAGTAGTCCACTGCCCTCTGGGTACCTACTCCTCACTACAGCTTCCTGAAGCAGTAGCTTACAGGAGTTTTTGAAAAGCCTTCTTTGAGACTTTGGGAGTCTATGGGAATTGTCAAAATTGTGTCTGTTTGTAGGCATCTCAGAAATGTCGGCTTTCATTCCATGCTCAGCAAGAAAGGTTTCTGCTAGAACTTTTAAAAATCAGTCATAAAGGCATAAAATCCTCAAAAGAAAACAGACTGGGGAAAATCAAGGTACTCAAGGCCACCGATAACCAGCAATGGTTACTGAGTTTCTGAAGAGATTTATTTGTACTTCAGTATTGCGCTACCTTCAATAGCGCACCACCAAACCATGATAATGAGCTCTGCTCCCTGAGGAAAAGGAGTGTGAATTGCTTTAGACACTGTCCATCCCACATGGGAGGGCGGGGGGGGCAGACGTTTCACAATGACTATATGTCCATATGTATATAACAGTGCCTCCATTCCTACTGTGTTCCCAGGTGATCCTGCCTTCCCACTTTATCATGGCTAATTAAATCATTCTCTGGCTAGACAAACAGAAGAGGGAGATCTGAGACATTGCCCATTTTTTGGCTTTAGACAAGAGCTAAAAGGATAAAGATACCTTACCTATCTTGTCTCTAATCTTTATCTTTTACTGGACCAACCAAAAACAAAGACTGCAAGTTCCTGATAACAAAAGCATTTTTACTTTGGGATTAATGCAATACAAATAGCTATACAATGAGCAGGATGATGGTGCTTTTCAGGATAACAAAAGATGAAGATGACTGTTGACCTATAGCTGTTCAGTGACTAATGCCGCAATTTTAATATCTGCCTGAAACATTACATATGATATACAACAAGGATGCTGACCTCTATGAACAGGATGTGAACTATGGACTCCACAGCTGAAATTATGACACTCTCCAGCTTCAGCTAGAAAGCCAGGCTTTACCGCTAAGGACTGTAAGAGACTCAACAGCAAAACAAACAAGGAGTCCGGTGGCACTTTTAAAGACTAAAAAAATTATTTTTCACAAGAGCTTTTGTGGGCCAAGTCCCATTTCGTCAGATGCCAGAGTGGAGAAAATTTACACAACTGTCACTCTTTCCTGAGTCCTTAGATGTGCATCAAAGATTTCCTTTTGGAATAGTGTATCCTCCACTCCTGTGCGTGTCTCTCATTCCAGAAATCATGAATGATTTCACTATCCTTCTGTCTAAACCTGTTCTGTCTCTCACAAGCTGAGCTCCCCCCGATACAGAGGGTTGTCTCTCTCTATTCTTGTTTCTGTATATGTCCAGTAATAGTCTTTCCTGCTCCCCCTTTTCCTGGACCAGAGATTTATGAGCCTTTCCAACATTGTGAATCCAGTTCACTTGACCCTATGAATATCCTGGGACACCCATCCTGTCTGAGTAGCACTGAAATGAAAAAGAAATTAAAGTGTTAATAACCATAGCAACAGTACACCTTTTCCCTGAAATATCAAAAAATAATATTAAAAGTACAAACAGTTCTGTTTCAGATTCTGAATGCATCCTTGGACACTTTCTCTATATCAGAGAAAAATAATTCAAAAAAACAGTGATAAAACTACATGTGAGCAGGGGATGCTATTTTAATTGATTAATGGGATAATAAGGGGGGGCACCTAGTCTGTAACTAGACTAACAAAGGATCCTCAAGAACATCTTTGTTTATCCGCCCATCCAGGAAAATAAAAGTCATCTTAGAAAGCATAAAGATTGATGAGGATCACTTGCACCTCTGAGATCAAAGGACCATCTCCATGAATGGAGAGGCTGTGCAAGGCTCCATGTTGGAGGAAAGAAAAGTGCACTGTCCCAAAAATTTGATTGCAAGGTTGGAGGACTTGTTCAGTGCATTACTCAGATACTGGAAGGAAAACAGGCATTAAGACTAATAGGAATTTCTATTACATATGTAGAGAACTACATTACATGTCCAAGATCAGTTGCTTCCACCTTTTATGAACACTCACCAGCATTCTTACAAAATATTCTTCCCTCAGCCACCAAGCTGCCAAAATTGATCTATCATTATGTTTTGTAAGCTACATACCAGACAGAGGACCATTTATTCCGTTCCTCCTCCAGCCAACTAGCTTGGTCACTGACTGAAGGTCCAGGGTTCTTGGAAGAAGATCCTGAAAAGCAGCTTTGTGTCCGATATCTCAGAGGCCAGCTCTTCATCCTGTTACTCTGACCAGCTAAGAGCCAGTCTTCTCCTTTTCTACATAGCACCTTGGTGCTAACGAGAAGCACCTCCAACAGGGTCCAGAGTGACCACCTGAGGAAACTGCCGAACTCACCACAGAAGGGGCAAGTTTCTATCAAAAAAGGAAGCAACAACATTGTGTCCCATCAGGAACCCAGTCATATTTAATCATCATTTATGACCGAGTTCTGTGATCCCTGTCCATGTTGGTATGTCAAATCAAATGCAATTCGAAAAGTAGTTGTAAATCTTGTACATCATTTGGAACATTTGAGTGTGTGGAGCAAAGTGTTATGCATATCAAAGGAATCACACAAGAGTTAGTCTATGAGTATACCACATTTCTCTAGTGTGGACAGTGCCTGTCATCTAACTGAATCGACAGGTATCCTAGAAATAAACCCATAGTTGGCAAACCACAGTAGTCTCCTTTGTGATATCACCACTGAACAGATTAGATGTCTTTAGATAGATATCTTCTATGTTGTGGGGAGGCAAGATCACATGCACAGGGAAGTGGGACTACAAGCGGGTCAGCTAGCACCAAAAACTAAGCCAAAAGTCTCTTAGCTGTTACCAACAGATAGTTCCTTTTCCTCTCTATGGGTCAGCCACTAGAAGACACCATGCACGTTCAAAAAATATGTGGAAAAACAATATGTGGAAAAACAGTTAGATGTCTAACAGGTCCTCCATGTAGTCAAATTCCAAAGGGGTAGCCGTGTTAGTCTATTGTAGAAAGACAACAGAGTCTTGCGGCTCTGTTAGTCTTTAAAAGTGCCGCAAGACTCTGTGGTCCTCCATGAATAGCAAAGAAAAATAAGGCTTAACATTTCTGATATATAAGACACAAACAAGGATGGGAAATACTCCATATTCAGATTGCCTTTATATACTGTACAATAAAAAAGGACAATCCCATTTTTTAAATTCCAGCACAAATCACCTTTGAAGAACTAATCTTACTGTATGCAGAAGCAGCACATATTTCACACCACTCAAAAAACCACTGTAAACTTAAAAACAACGAAAGTCCTGTGGCACTTTACTGTTAATATTTATTATTCCTAAAAAAATTAGTAAGTTCAAAGGTATTAATACACATCTTGGACAATGGAAAGAGACTAGCTGAGTTCACTTTTTTGTCAGCCATTTCATTTTACAGCCCATGTACTAATTTTTTAAATGTAGTAAAAAAGTCTGCATCTGAAATTTTCAAAAGGAAAAGTTTCTGAGCATTTGTATAGTCTAGTGTTTCTACAGAATCCAAGTCGGAGGCCTAACCTGAGCCAACCCAACCTTCTATTGCACATGCACGATGCTGCAGAGAGCCCAGAAGGCCATCAAGACCAGTCAGTCAACACTAACCGTTCAGTTCTAGTACTATGGAGTCCCTCCACTAGTGACCATTACTAGAAGAACTCCAATCAGTTACTTCTGAGAACTGCTTTCTCTTTCTTTACTGAAACAGTTACGAAGCTGAAACAGGGAGAAAAGGCAATCCACCTGGCATAGAGCCACCTGTCCAACATAGCAGCACAAATTAGGGTCAGGTGTTGAGAGCCTGATGGAGACAAAATCATGGTGGACAAAGGCCTGGGAGCTACAGGACCCCAGACAGTGAGCATCACACACAGCAGCATGGAGAAGGAGGATATGGGGAAGGACACAGAGAATTCCAAAGCAAACCTATTTGAGAAACACAGCAAAGAAATGTTACAGTCGTTTGATGTTAGTGAGAGCAAGGCTGCATGAAGTGACTCTCCACTGGTGGGCCCTTCCAAAATCATTATGTCCTTTACACGACAATGTCCCTTTGAGCCATAAGTAAACAACCTAATTATACATTTGTCAGGGAAAAAAAACTGTGCTATGTAGGCAGAGCTACATGTTCCTGGGAACAGCTAAAGGAAAACCACATTACAAACCTAGTCCAACAACAGCCCCTTTTTTCCCTAGGTTTCTTTGGACCCAACCTGATTCCCATAAATGACAGCAAGATGAGGCGCTGTCTTCATCTGTGAAACGCACAAACCCACACGCATATATTATACCTGTGCCTGTGCTCATCGTGTCCTTGTCCATGGATCAAGTAGCCTCCGAGGTTTTTGCCCCCCTTGCCGGTGTCCACGTGAGGAATTAGCACGTCCTCCAAACCCAGATCAAAGCGTTTGTGTTTGGAAGAGTCAGGCAGGAAGAAGAATGCCCCGAAACAGAGGGTGATGAAGGCACTAAGAATAAGGAGCAGGATAAATTTTTCGGACAGTCTCAGCGTAGCCCGGTGGTGCGGGAAGGAGGAGGTCCCAAGACTCAGAGGGGGGATCCTGCGCCCAGACAGGGGCAGCAGAGCGGGGGTGGTCATTGTCCCTCTGGCACCAGCCCGGAGGGTTTATCACCTCATAGCCGCCGGCCACGGCGCGGTCACCCGTCTCCACGGCGCTGGCCGGAGAGCTGCAAGCGGGAGCTCTTCAGCGAGGCTGCCCGCACCCGAGCCGGGCTCAGCGGCGCCCCCCGCACCCACGGGGCCACATGCCGCCCTCTGGGGCCGGGGAGGCGGAGGTCAGGGCTGCTCGCGGGCGGGAGCTACTCGGCCCGGCAGGAGGGTGGACGGGACCGTGCCTGGCGGGCGGGGCCTGCTCCCCAGCGCGCGCGAGGCCGGGCCGGGCGAAGACTCATCCCGCTCCCCGAACAAGCTGCACGGCAACGACGCGCGTCCGCGACCCCGCTGCTACGCATGCGCGGCTAGCGCCGCCGGCCGGCTGACGCACCCCGCGTTCCAGGCCTGCGAGGGGGGCGGGGCGAGGTCGCTAGGCAGCGGGTCCCGCCCACCAAGGGGCGGGGGGGGGATGGAAGGAGCTGTCCCATGGGTCCGCGCCAGGGTAGGTGGGGGCGCGTGGCTGGGCGCTACTGTGCTGGGTCAATAAGGCTGCCCCCGGGAGGGAATTAGCGCTACCCAGGCCGCCAAAGGAGCTTCCTTTTCAGGTGTCAAAGATCAAAGTGGTCCAGTGGGGTTGCAAATTAATCCAACATGAGTAGAACACGGGTGTGCTGGACCCTGCTTGTATCCCACCCTGGAAGCAGTGATCAGTTATCACTCCTATTTCACCCTGGAATAAAATCCTTCCCAAGCCCCAGGGGTGTTACTACTCAACAAAAATATTTGGGGCATCGCTGTGGGAGATGAGGCAGAGGGTGGGACTGGCCACTCCGGCAGCCACTCCATCCCCAGCAGGGGGTGGGGTGGGGCTGGTGCTAGGGGCTAGCTGGAGTTGGGTGGTGCACCACAGTGGTGCCAGTGAAGCAGTAAGTCTGGCTTTGGACCAGGGGCTGGGACTGGCCCAGCCCAGGGAAGGGGTAGACTGGCACTGTAGCATGGCACTGGCCGGTCATTGTGCTCTGGGCGGCCCAGAAGTGTCTCCTTATCCTGAGGCGCTGGGCTGCCTCTCCTAAAGCCCCTGCAGGATGGATTAAGGCACGGGCTTTAGGGGCTGCAGCCCAGTCCCTGGGCTAAGGGGTCCTGCAGCCCGCTGAAATAAATCTGGCCCTGTCGCCAGCCCACACTACACTACAGTGTTAGCCTGCCCCAACCACAGGCTCACCGGTCCCAGCTCCTGGCCCAGATTGAATCCACGTGTGCTGTGCAGTCCTATGCGCCACCACCCATCGCAGTGCTCCACAATGCCAGCTCTATCTCTCCCCTCTCCCAGGAGCTGACACCATTCTCACAGGCAGGGAGGAAGGAGCAGAAAGAGTCCAATCTAGACAGTCAGACCTAGTGGTTGGAGCCATGGTTGGGAACCAATAGCAAGGCTCAAAGAGTTGGGACTGGGCTGAGGGCAGCACTGAAACCAGGGGCTGGGAACAGGCCTGGATCACAGTCCATAGACAGGCTAAATAAGGATCGACGTTGGAGTCCAGATGCAGGCTGTAGGTCAAAGCCAGACTGAAGTTAGCCAATGTTCTGGTGCAGGGCTGAACAGGTCAGCAGCAAGGCTGGTGTGAAGTTGCAAAAGGGTATGGGCAAGGCTGAAACCAGAGAGTATAAGAAGGTCGAGGGAAGGCTGTGAGTCCGTAACAGGTGAGGCAACAGGAAGGTCCCTAGCTGAATGGTGCTGTTGCACACACTAACTTGTGGAGAAGAGAGAAACATACCTGTGCCAGGGTCAGCTGACCCATGCTCTGCCCAGGCTGCTGCAGGAGGGGTAAGTCATTGTAGCTGAGTGAGCAGCCCTGATATGGCTGTGGTTTTGCATCACATAGTAGTTCAGGGAGGTTCTACTTCCTCCTCTAGTCCTCTCCTCCTGTGAACAGTGGGGGAAAGTTCCTCTGCTCCTCCATCCTCCCTGCATAACCCAGCCTAGGAATGGAGAGGGGGGACCCCACTGCACACATACCCCAGTCCAGGGACTGGGCGATGAAGAACACCAGGTGTAGGAGGAGCAAAAGTGAGCCTGGGTGGGAATAAAGAACAGATGTGGTTGTAGATTTGAGGAGGGGCAGAACAGTTTGGGAGTTGCAGCAGACAGAATTAATGGATGACTGGGGAATGGGAATGAATTGGGGATTGGAGACAGAATTTAGTGCGAGGCAGGAGGATGGGCAGATGTGGGATGTTTCAGAGAGGACCAAATTTACATAAACTTATACTCTACTGGTGTTTCTGAAGAAACTAAGCTTGCCTAGACTGCCACTATGGAATGGTAGTACTTTGGGTAACTGATATGCTCACAAATCATTTGTTTTAAAATTCTCTTTTCTCTAATGCTTTCTCTGCCTGCTAAACTAAAACATTTTGTCGTAAAGATGGTTGTTGGTCAATGTCATGGGTCACAGATTCTCAAAGGGAGTAAACACAAGTGCCCAAAATCCAGTTTGATCTGTAGGTGGATAAGAGGTTGACACTGGACAAAGATTCCTTGTGCTCAGTGCTTTACAAACCCAGAACAAAAATAAGATTCCTGGATCAACACTCCCATAATCTAAATATCTAACAAGAGCCAACAGATGCATACAGATGGGAGTACAAAGAAACAACGAGAAAGTATTAGAATGTTAGGCAGTGGTCTCAGCACACTGCATTCCAGCAGTCTTACAGTCATCAAGATTTTGTAGGCATCACAAAAAAGAAGAGTTCTGATGCAGTCTAGGAAGGAGAGATGGGCCCAAAGGTCGTTCCAGGATATTGATATGCAGTGGAGTTTCCTGCACTGGCCACAGACCCTGAACTTTCAACAACCACAGAAGTGCCCTCGACTTATCAGGGAGGCACCAGTGACACCTATATTGGTTGGTAAGGGCCAGGCAAAGGGAATGGCTTGACGTATATTCCCCTGAACACACCACTGCGAAGAGACCAGGATCAAAGAAGCACGGTTGATCGACCTCTCCAGAGGCTTCATGGTTGTGCAGAAAACAGTCCTGAGCTGTATTTACTGACAATACCACTGTGATGTATTATGTGAACAAGTAAGGGGGAGCACTCTCCAGAGTGATCTGCCAAGAGGCAATCAGACTGTGTGAATTCTGCATCAATGACAGTGTCACTCCAATAGACCAGGATTCAGAATCAGCTCTCAGACCCTCTCAGCAGGAATTTTTCCCTGAACTGTAAGTGGTATCTGAAGCCCAGTGTTCTGTGAGATGTTTTTGCAGTATGGGACATCCTGACAGTTAACCTCTTTGCTAAATGGGACAATAGGAAATGCCATGTGTTCTGTTCTTGAGGAGGCCTCTGTCCAGGTTCCCAGACCAACACCTTCCAACAGAGTTGGCAATCTGCTCCTCCTGTATTCTTTTCCTCTGATCTTGATAATTCCAAAGTCATCCTCAAGCAGATTGGACCAAGCTCCAGAATGGCTGAGGCAGTGTTGGTTTTTCAATCTTGACACTCTCTTGATTCAGCCTACCATATCTTGCCCGTCTACCCTGACTTGCTGATATAAAGCTATGTTTGCACTCTGCATCTCACACTCAGCTCTGTGCCTCTCATGGAGTGGCTGCTCCATGTGGAGGAAGAGCTATGTTCAGTGGATGTTCAACAGGTGCTATTCAGGAGTAGAAAACCCTCTACCAGAATGGCCTGTTTGGCAAAGTGGATTTTTCAATGTGGTCATTGGCCCTTGGAGTCCAGCTATTGCTGGCTAATATTCAAGACATCTTGGAGCATTTGCTGCATCTTCAGTGGTCAGAAAACTCCAGCAACCTTGTAAAAAGCTAACAACACGGCACCTGCTGAGACTGTTATTGAAGCACTCTTTGCTCCAGTCTAGTCCCCAGTGTGTGGTTTCATGAACCAAGGAGCAGGCATGGTCTTCAAGGATCACCATGGAGTATTTCCACACCCTATTGGAATTTTATGGTCTGGAAAGAAAGTCCTAAGGTCCATCTTTCTATACAGCCCAGTGTTCTGAAAAATGTGTGCATCATGCATCTTTCCTGACCACCCCCAGTGACCTCGCTGTGCCCTCAGTACCTGCAAAACCATGGAGAAATAACTGTTTCGGTTGATGTACTCCATCGCAAGGTAGGTGTTCTTTGTATTGCCCTGCACAGTTAGGGAATCCCATTGCCTTAAAATCATCAATTTTTTTCTTGCATATAATCGAGAGTTACAGTCCTTTGTAAAAGGAGGCAATTAATGGCTCTGTATACTTGCATCACCACAACAATTTTGGAGAATATTGAGGACAACTTCCTAGTACAAATACTGGAGGAACCAACTAGGGGCCTTGCACCTCTAGACCTATTGCTCACAAACAGAGAAGAATTGATCGGGGAAGTAGAAGTAAATGGCAACCTGGGCAGCAGCAACCATGAGATGGTAGAGTTCAGGATCCTGATCAATGGAAGGAAGGAAAGAAGCAGAACACACACCCTGGACTTCAGAAAAGCAGATTTTAGCTCCCTTAGGGAGCTAATGGGCAGAATCCCTTGGGAGGCTGATCTGAAAGGGTAAGGTGTCCAAGACAGCTGGCCATATTTTAAAGAAAGCCTGTTAAAGGCACAGGAAGGTACCATTCCGATGTGCAGAAAGAATAGCAAATGTGGATGGTGCCTAGCGTGGCTTAGCAGAGAACTCTTCAGTGAGCTGAAACGTAAAAGGGAAGCTTACAAGAAGTGGAAGCTTGGACAGATGACGAGGGAGGCATGTAAAGATATTGCTCGGGATTGCAGAGATAAAATCAGAAAGGCCAAAGGGCAATTGGAGTTGCAGCTAGCAAGGGATGTGAAGGATAACAGAAAGGGGTTCTACAAGTATGTCAGCAACAAGAAAAGGATCAGAGGTGGTGTAGATCCCTTACTGAATGGGGCAGGCATCCTCGTGGTGGATGATGAGGAAAAGGCTGAAGTACTCAATGCTTTTTTTACTTCAGTCTTCACAGGGAGGGCCAGCTCCCAGGCTACTACACGGAGTAATGCAGAATGGAGAGAAGAGCGGCTCTCAATGATGGAAAGTCAGGTTAGGGATTACTTAAAGAAATTGGATGTTCACAAGTCCATGGGGCTGGATGAACTGCATCCGAGGGTGCTGAGGGAGTTGGCTGAAGTGATTGGAGAGCCACTGGCCATTATCTTTGAGAACTCGTGGCAAACGGGGGAGGTCCCGGAGGATTGGAAAAAGGCAAATATAGTACCTATCTTCAAGAAAGGGAAAAAGGAGGATCTGGGGAACTACAGACCGGTCAGCCTCACCTCATTCCCTGGGAAAATCATGGAGCAGATCCTCAAATAATCCATCCTGAAACACTTGGAGGAAAATAGGGTGATCAGGAAGAGTCAGCATGGATTCACCAAGGGCAAATCGTGCCTGACCAACCTGATTGCCTTCTATGATGAGATGACTGGATTTGTGGATGCGGGAAGAGCCATTGACGTGGTATACCTCGACTTTAGCAAGGCTTTTGATATGGTTTCCCACAGCATTCTTGTCGGCAAATTAAGGAAGTATGGGTTGGACGAGTGGACCGTAAGGTGGATAGAAAACTGGCTAGATCAACGGGCTCAGGGGGTAGGAATCAATGGCTCGATGTCTAGTTGGCAACCTGTAACGAGTGGAGTGCCCCAGGGATCGGTCCTGGGGCCGGTTCTGTTCAACATCTTCATTAATGATCTTGATGATGGAATAGACTGCATGTTTAGTAAATTCGCGGATGACACCAAGCTGCGGGGAATGGTAGATATGCTGGAGGGCAGGGACAGGATCCAGGGAGACTTGGACAAATTGGAACACAGGGCCAAAAGAAACCTCATGAGGTTCATCAAAGACCATTGCAAGACCATTGCACTTAGGACGGAAAAATCCCATGCACTGCTACAGGTTGAGGACTGATCGGCTAAGTAGCAGCACTGTAGAAAAGGACCTGGGGGTTATGGTGGATGGGAAGCTGGATATGAGCCAACAGTGTGCCCTTGTTGCCAAAAAGTCCAATGGCATATTAGGCTGCATCAGTAGGAGTATTGCCAGCAGATCGAGGGATGTGATATTTCCCCTCTTTTTGACACTGGTGAGGCTGCATCTGGAATACTGTGTCCAGTTTTGTGCTCCCCACTACAGAAAGGATGTGGACAAATTAGAAAGAGTCCAGTGGAGGGCAATGAAAATGATTAGGGGGATGGGGCACATGACTTATGAGGAGAGACTGAAGGAACTAGGCTTATTTAGTCTACAGAAGAGAAGACTGAGGGGAGATTTGATAGCAACCGTCAACTACTTGAAGGGTTGCTCCAAAGAGGAGGGAGCTAGGCTGTTCTCGATGGTAACAGAAGACAGAACAAGGAGCAATGGTTTCAAATTACAGCTGGGGAGGTCAAGGTTGGATATTAGGAAAAGCTTTCTCACTAGGAGGGTGGTGAAGCATTGGAATGGGCTACCTAGGGAGGTGGTGGAATCTCCATCTTTGGAGATTTTTAAGGCCCGGTTCGACAAAACCCTGGCTGGGGTGATTTAGTAGGGGTGGTCCTTCTTTTTACCAGGGGGTTGGATTAGATGACCTCGTGAGGTCCCTTCCATCGCCATTATTCTATGATTCTATGAACACCGCTGTTGGACTTTCCGATTTGAAACTGTTCCACTGTGGCTAAATAATTAAAGAATCATTTGGGCTGGAGAGAGAGAGAACAACCATGGAAGTGATTTTATATCCCTGTTCCAGTGACTTTTTAATGATTTATCTACAGTGCAATAGCTTCAATGGAAGAGACTTAGGGGGCCCCATATTTGATTCTTCCATAGCCTATGGCAGATCCCACACTAAGAGGTGAATATCTCTGTTCTAATTCTGTCTCTCCCTTAAGTGGACTGAGATTTTCCTACATCCCACCTATGTATCCCAACCATTAGGCTAAAAGTGATGTCAACCTCTTCCCCTGATTGTTTCGTGTGAACTTGCCTAAAGCACCTATCCAGTAGGCATGCTCAGAGGACATCTACCACCTTAGGCCGTGCAGGTGACTCAGCCAGGCAAGCTCCTGTCTATCACTCTGGAATATAGACAACAGAGTCCTGTAGCACTTTTAAAGACTAACAGATTTATTTATCGCATGAGCTTTCGTGGGAGAAAATCCCACTTCGTCAGACGCTTTGAAGATAGGAAAGTTACAGAGTGGGAGGAAATTAAATGCAGGGGAGTGTATGACATAGCATCAGGTCAGGCTGTAACAGCAAATCAAAATAGGTGTTAGGATTCAAAACACTGGGGAACAGCACATAGAGGAGGGTGAGGTCAAATCACCTGTTGTAAAGCGAGAAAAATCCATAGTCCCTGTTTAACCCCAAAACAACTGAGTCAAATTTGCATATAAGTTCGAGTTCTGCAGACTCTCTTTGAAGCTGTGATTTGTTATTCATCTGTTTCAACACAGCTATTAACAAGTCGTCAAGGGAGTGAGCAGGGAGATTGAAGTGTTCCCCTACAGGTTTTGCAGTGTTGCAATTTCTGATGTCAGATTTGTGTCCATTGATTCTTTGGCGCAGAGACTGTCCTGTCTGTCCAATATATAAGGCAGAGGGGCATTTCCGGCACATGATGGCATAAATCACATTGGTGGATGAGCAGGTGAACGAACCCTTGATGGAGTAGGTGGCATGATTAGGCCCTGTGATGGTGTCTTTAAAAAGTCTTTAAAAGTGCCACAGGACTCTGTTGTCTTTCTACAATAGACTAACACGGCTACCCCTTTGGAATCTGGAATATAGGTGAGATATAGGTATGTGTATTCTACGCATTGTGTATGCTCAGAGGCAGAAACAGCTCTGTGTAGGGAACTTTTACTGAGAAAGCTTAGGTGCCAACTGATTTTAGGCACCTACAGGGTTCAAAAGCAGTTTTGTGAATCATAGTGGAGCGTAAAACTGCAACTTAGGCCTGGTCTACACTGCTGGCAAAATTCAGCGGCAGTCAACGGGAGTTACACAAGCTATGCAGAGAAGATTGCATAATTCCTGTCAACGTCATAACTCACCTTTACCACTCCATCTCCACTGTGCTGTGCCAACAGGAAAAATGTTCCCATCAGTGCAGCACTATGCTTGTTTGGAGGTGGTTTTATTAGCCCAAATCGATTGAGCATGTCTTCACTGCTGCTCAGTTGAACCAAAATATCAATCTTATGACGGTGAATTTGTTGCTGTCAGTATAGACATAGCCTTAGGCACCTAGAACAGGAATTTAGGGATTAACTCCTTCTGTGCAGCCAAGCTTCAATCTATTACATAATTAGGTGTCTTGAGCATGGACTACAAGTACGTGCATGAGGAAGTGATTTCTGATAATAGATAGCTCTTTAATCTAGCCGAAGTCATAATAAAACCAGTAGCTGGAAGGTGGGGTTAGAAAAATTCAGACTATAAGGTGCACATTTTTAACAGTGAGAGTAATTAACCATAGAAACAATGTATCTAGGTATGGATGGATTCACTTCTCATTTGAAGCCTTTATATCAGACATCTTTCCAAAAGATAACCATAGCTATAACATATAAAAAAAAAGTTATAGGCTTGATGCAGAAATTACAGGGTGAGATTCTTTGTCTGTGCTGTGCAGGGAGTCAGACTGTAATAGTCCCTTCTGGTCTTGAAATCTATCAATCTATGAACTTTCAATTACAGGTAATTTATGCCACATTTGAATTAGCCACCTGAAAGTCAGGTATAATTAAGCTCATTAACAGTTCCCCAACTCACTCAGTCCCCTACAAAAGCATCTTCATCTTCTTCATCGTCAACATCTTTTTCTTTAAATGCAACTAGTTTGTATTATATATGAAAATCACTTTCCGAAAGTTCATTTCAGTTCACTCATTAAAAATGTACTTCTTATGCCCCCTTGTGGCATAAGAGATTTTCACAATCTCTTGAAAAGAGTTGCTTGTGGAGCTATTGCATGAGGTAAACAGATTTCTCTTGCCTGAGTTGCCTCTGTCACATGACCAAAGGGTTTGTAAGTGGCCCTGACTCAAAGTTCCTTGCCATCCTGGACAAAAATCTGTTCGTTTGAGTGGGCCTGTCCTTGACTTGCAGATATTTCTCTTTGAATAAGAATGTTCTCCTTGTGCATGATCCTGAAGTGACCCCACAATGCTGTGCTGTTTTGTTTTGTTTTTTATCAGTGTGAAACAGAGATTCTCAAGATTTTCCAAAGTGTGGACTACATCTTATTAGAGATGGTCTCATAGGAATCTTTCCTCCCATTAGCAACTTCCCTTGCTCCCCAGTGTCCTTGTGGTGGCTAATCCTAACTTATTTGAAGATTTAGTTCCAAAGGAGTAGTTGTGTTAGTCTAGGTCAGCAAAACAAACAAGGAGTCCTGTGGCACTTTTAAAGACCAACAAATTTATTTATTGCATGAACTTTTGTGGGAGAAAATCCCACTTCGTCAGACACTTTGAAGGCTGTTTTAGGCTTCATCTTCAAAGTGTCTGACAAAGTGGGATTTTCTCCCATGAAAGCTCATGCAATAAATAAATTTGTTAGTCTTTAAAAGTGCCACAGGACTCCTTGTTTATTTTAATTGAAGATGTAATATTGGGGACTTATTTATCCACTTTGATCTGCCTTTACTCATGCAGCTACTAGTTTTGCTCATCAATTCAGCTATCCGTCCAATCCCATCTGTTCTTTGCTTTTAAGGAATCACCAGAGCAACTGTTTGAATCTGGGTCTCCCACATCCTGGGTGAGTGCACTAATCACTGGACTCAGAGTTTTAAGGTGGGCCCACCAACAACTCCTCTGCTTATTTTGTGAATCTAGCCCTTTAAAAGTGCTGAGGAACACAATGTTTTTGGTCAAATAACATATTTCTTTTCAACACAGAACAGACTGTTTAGATTTTCTGACTTTTTTTATTTAAACCAAAAAATTACCTCCATTTTTTTGGAATAGCCAGTGAACTGAAAAATCAGTTATTTGCCAATTCTAGAGGCCAACTGCTCTGTGGCTGCGAATCTATGTAGACTGTGCTGGATCATTTATGGAGCTATAATGAGATTTATAAACCCCATACTGAGAAGAGGCAGAAAGGAAAGGAGAGTCTTTTTTGCTTACAGGCATCCAAGCTAATCACACACCAGAATAAGTGGCCAGAACTGCCTGTCTTGGAGGCATGCACACACAGCTGGGACCAATAATAAGAACAAACCCAACTATAAAGGAAAATGACTAGAGAAAGACGGGAGGCAGAAGGGCCTAAGATACTGGAGGGACAATAGCCCACCAGGTTGCCACTAAGAAACTGACAGGGAAACAAAGACTGTAAGCTCTAAAATGTAAGTCCTTTTTGACTTATTTTAAGTTAAGTTGATAGCTTGGGCTCATTTGAGATGAACGGAGGGAGCCCAGTTAGTAGAAAGCTAGGACTTCTGGAGAGACTGCTTCAAGAACAGATGGCAAGACATATGATTTCAGTTGCAACAGATGCCCAGTCTAAATGGCCTGAAGTTTTCCATATGAATTCAGTTAATTCAGTACAGGTGCTGGAAGTGTTCAGACTTGTTTTCATGGATGGGAGTTCCTGTACAGATTATATGTGAAAACAGAACTCAGTTCACATCTGAAGAGTTATCATTTTTCGTCAAAAGAAATTGTATTGAACATGTCACATCACCTTCTTACCATCCTGCCATGTGGATTAGTAGAACCATTTATACAGACGTGCCACCAAGGCTGTGGTTCCGGATAAAGATAGTTTGCTACACAAGGCTTCTACTGGCCTACAGGAATGCAGACATGCTAATACAAATTAGCCATCAGCAGCGTTGCTTATAGGATGTAATCAGGGTCTTGCCTGGACTTGTTAAAACCTGATCTCCAAAGGGACATTCATAAGAAACAGTGTGATCAAATGGCCACAAACACTCATATTCAACGAAGTCTTTTTTCACAAAGGTTTTAGTAATAAACTTCTAAGATAACTTGTGGAAACCTGGAGTGATTACGTTACTGACCAGGCCTTTGTCTTTATCAGATAAAAGTGGCACCAAGCATGTCAAGAAGACACCCAAACCAGCTTTTGAGCTCATATTCTGCAAGATGTTCTACACCTGTGATGCCTGTTGAAAACACTGAACTGATATTACAGCCGCAGAGAGTGATCATTTCTAGGGCCAATGAATCTACAGTCCCTGTTTCCACAACAAGTGAACTTAACACTACAGGGCAAGAAGATGTTGATATTTGGCTATTTTGGATAAATTGGCTGCTGTACTATACCATATTTTAAATAAAACAAGGAGAAGCAGGTGAATGTAGAAACCCACAATAGTACGCTTGCTAGCAGGGAAGGAATTTTTAGGAGAAATTTATAGAAGAGACCACGGTGATCATCTACTGTGAACTCCTACATAACACAAGACATAAATTCCGTGGATTAATTCCTGTTTGAAGTAAAGCATGTTTCAGAAAAAACATCTAATCTTAATTTAAAAGTCTCCAGTTTTGAAGAATCCACCGTAATCCTTGGTAAAGTGTTCCAGTGGATAATTACCCTCATTGTTAAAAATTTTCACCTTATTTCTATTCTAAATAGAAGAATGAGAAGCAATTCTTGATCTGATCCAAGAGATGAATATAATTGAACTGCTTGGTAATAGTGACCATAACATAGTAAAATTTTAACACCCTTGTGGGGGGAGGAAATACCAAAGCAGTCCACCATGGAAACATTTAATTTCAGAAAGGGGATCTACATAAAAATGAATGGAATGAATTCAAACCTGAACAGGTGCAGAGAAGGGCTATTAAGATGATCCAAGGAATGGAAAAACTGCTTTATGAGAGGAGACTCAAGGAGCTTGGCTTATTTAGCCTGACCAAAAGAAGGCTGAGGGGAGATATGATTGTTCTCTATAAATACATCAGAGGGATAAATACCAGGGAGGAATAAAAATGATTTAAATTCAGCACTAATGTGGACAGAAGAACAAATGGATGTAAATTGGCCATCAGGAAATTTAGACTTGTAATTAGACAAAGGTTTCTAACCATCAGAGGAGTGAAGTTCTGGAAGAGTCTTCCAAGGGGAGCTATGGGGGCAAAAAACCTATTTGGCTCCAAAACTGAGCTTGTTAAGTTTATAAGGGGATGGTATGATGGGACAAACTACTTTGGCAATTAACTGATCTTTGACTAGTAGCAATAAATATGCCCAATGGCCTATGGTGGGACGTTAGGTGGGGTGGGTTCTGAATTAAAAAAGAGGATTCTTTCCCAGGGTGTCTCGCTGGCTGGTGAGTATTGCCCATGGTCTCAGGATTTAGCTGATTGCCATATTTGGGGTCAGGAAGGAATTTTCCTCCAGGGCAGATTGGCAGATGCCCTGGAGTTTTTTCACCTTCCTTTGCAGGAAAGAGGATGGGTCACTTGCTGGTGAATTCTCTGTACCTTGAAGTCTTTGAGGATTTGATTTGAGGACATCAATAACCCAGTCATAGGTTAAATTGGTGGGTGAAATTCTGTGGCCTTTGTTGTGCAGGTCAGACAACATGACCGTAAAGAATTATAATTGTCCCTTCTGATCATAAAGTCTATGACAGAGGTGGGCAAATATAGCCCATGGATGGATGCGGCCCATGGAAGCCTTTCATCCGGCCCACCAGCTGGGCCTGGTTGGAGCCTGGGAGGCTGTTCCCCCTGCTTGGCCCCACCTCTCTCCCACCACTTGGGCCCAGCAGCACCCTGGCAGGAACATAGTGGCCACTCCGCCCTACCTCTACCTCTTCCCCCTCGCCACATGGACCCAGCAGCACGCTGGCTGGATGGCAGCAGCACTTCCCCCACTCCTCTCCAGTCCATCTGGACCCTGATGTGGCCCTCAGGCCAGAAAGGTTGCCCATGCCTGGTCTATGAAGAAGTTAGTTAAACAGACATTAAAAAACACGGTGGCAAAAGTGAAATCCCTGCAAGCTGCATGGAAACATTTTAAACAGACCAAAAACAGTGGCTTAATTGAAATGTATACTCCAAATTAAAGAACATAGTAAGAGGACCAAAAAAGTGCCATTGTGGCTAAACAATAAAATAAAAAGAAGCAGTTAGAGGCAAAAAGGCATCCTTTAAAAACTGGAAATTAAATACTACTGAGGAAAATAGAAAGGAGCATAAATTCTGGCAAGAGAAGTGTAAAAATATAATTAAGAAGGTCAAAAAGGAATTTGAAGAACAGCTAGCTAAAGACTAAACAGTAACAGTAAAAAAAATAAAAAATTAAGAACATTAGAAGCACGTAGCCAACTAAACAACCAGTGGGGTTGATGATTGAAGTGCTAAAGGAGCTCTCAAAGAAGAGAAGACTATTGCAATTAAACTAAATCAAGACTCCTGAGCTGAAGCCCTTCCTTTCCAAGTGCCCAGCTCTTGGACTGAGTAATTGGGGAGGGGAGGTGGCAGGGGGTAAGGGCTGACCTGGATTCCCTGGAACTGGCTGCCTGGGAAACAATATGCATTACAAAACCCAGTCCTCTGTTCATCCTCCTGAGCATCCCCCCATAATTTCCACTGACCCTTCAAAGCTCTCCTGTCTGAGCAGTGAGCGCTCAGCATGAGCATTGTGTACATCAGGGGTCAGCAACCCCTTGCACGCGTGCCAAACCTGGCACGGAGGCCGAGCCTGAGAGGCACACGGCGCCACTCAGACCCCCCCCGCCCCCGCTGGTCCCGCCCCCTCAACACAGCCTGGTCTCCACTTGCCGTGCTTCCCAGCAACTGTGGCGCACGGCTGATGGCCCCTGCTGAACCCACCCCCTGATGGGCAAAGCTGCTGGAAGGGAGGGGAGGGAAGCGGGTTGGCCCGACCAGAGCCACGTTGCTGCCAGCAGGACAGAGCCGGCCCCGGCCATGGCTGGCAAGAGGGAGGGTCGGTTCGGCCCGCACGGAGCCACTGTGGCCGGCGGGCGGCCTCTGGTTCATCTAAGGTCATGGAGCAAGTCCTCAGAGAATCCATTTTGAGGCACTTGAGAGAGAGGAAGGTTATCAGGAGCAGTCAGTATGGAGTCACCAAGGGCAAATCATGTCTTAATAACCTGATTGCCTTCCATGATGAGATGACTGGCTCTGTGGATGTGGGGAAGGTGGTGGACATGATATACCCTGACTTTAGCAAAGCTTTTGGTATGATCCCCCACTGTATTTTTTCAGGAAGTTAAAGAAGTATAGAGTGGATGAATGGACTATAAGATGGATAGAAAGCTGATTAGGTCATTGGGCTCAATGGATAGTGTTCAATGGCTTAAGATCTAGCTGGCAGCCAGTAAGAAGCAGAGTGCCCCATGGACCAGTGATGGGCTTGGTTTTGTTCAACATCATCATTAATGATCTGGAGGATGGAGTGGATTGCACTCTTAGCAAATTTGCAGGTGACACTAGCTGTGGTGGATACACTGGAGGGTAGGGATAGGATACAGAGTGACTCAGACAAATTGGAGGATTGGACCAAAAAGAAATCTGATGAGGTTCAACAAGGACAAGTGCACAGTCCTGCACGTAAGATGGAAGGATACCATACACTGCTACAGAGTGGAGACTAACTGACTAGGTAGCAGTTCTACAGAAAAGGACTTGGGAGTTACAGTGGACAAGAAACTAGATATGAATTAAGAGTGTGCTCTTATTGCCAAGAAGGCTAATGGCATATTGGGCTGCTTTAGTAGGAGCATTGCCAGCAGATCAAGGGAAGTGATTATTCCCCTCTATTCAGCACTGGTGAGGCCACATTTGGAGTATTGTGTCCAGTTTTGGGCCCCTCATTACAGGAAGGATGTGACCAAACTGGAGAAAGTCCAGCAGAAGACAACAAAAACGATTAGGGGGCTGGAACACATGAATGGAACACAGGAGCAGCTGAGAGAACTGGGCTTTTTTACTTTGCAGAAGAGAAGAATGAGGTGGGATTTGATAAACGCCTTTAACTATCTGAAAGCGTGTTCCAAAAAAGATGGAGCTAGTTTGTTCTCAGTGGTATGGTTCTCATGCTGGGCTTACAAGGCATTGAAAGTCCCCTGAAATAATTTTAGTAAGTTACCTCATGGTTAGTTTAAAGAAATTTACTAGCCAGCTCCACTGTGTTCTAAAAGATCCCTGAGCAATACAAAAGAAAATGCACATCAAACATTTTACCTAATAAGACAGAACCAGCTTCTCAAAACAAACTATTGGGATGGACTTCACAGTAAAGTAGCAACATGGCTCTTTCTTTAAGAAGTAAATCTTGCTCATCACATAATAAATAATAAAATTTCTTGGACCTAAGCAGAGTGGGAGAAATTTGTCACCTTCATGTAACATGGAAAAGGTTACAAGGTCATCCGCAGTGTCTTTGATGAAAATGCAGCTCTGCATACTGCTGTTCAAGGACCCCTACCCTCACACTGTTCTCATGCAGCCAAACCCACTCATGAAAATAAATAAATAGGAATTTGAACTGAAATCTGGCCTTGGAAACATCTCCTGGCTACATAGCCACAGCCTGTTTCCCAAGATACTTTGTTATGGAAAAGACAGCATGTGAATGACCTTGAAATGAGGCCCCAGCCACAAGGAAATGTTGCTGAGAGAGGAAACCACCTTGTGTGAGGGAAACAACACAAAGGCCTATTTGGGTTGTGTTTTCTTGCTTGTTCATTAAGTAAAAGTCTATTTCATCTTATCATGTGAGTGAAAATGGTTTTGTATTTCTGTTGTACCCTTCATCCAGCAGAATTCCAAGTCCTTTACAATCATGATATATCTTTCATATGTGCTGTGTAGGAATAGCTTCACTCATTACTGAAATGTAGCCAGGTCTGGGGTGGACAACAACAGATGTTTAACAACACAAAGTAACAAAAGTTTAGGAAGAAAATGAAGAAAAGTTTGTCCAATTGAAACTTCATGGATAGTTCTTAGAAGTAACTTTTAATTAACACCCAAGTTTGAAAATGGACAGGAAAAAATCAACATAACAACAATCTGCCATCTTGGTTTAGATAAACACAGCACATAAACATTAGAGATGGGCTTGGATTGGAAAAACAAAGTTAAATTCCCCTCAGGAAACTCACTAATAAGAGTGACAGCTGGTGATGCCATTTCCTGCCTGAACTTGAAGTTTCTGCCAGGGAAGTTGACTCTAAGTTGTATCTGTTTAGTTGCTTACATCACAATAATATCCGAGTATCTCACAAGTGAAGCGGGAAAGTATCATTCCTATTTACAATTTTTGAACTAAGGCACAGAGAAACTAAATGACTTGCCCAAAATCCCACAGGAAGTCTTCAGAAGAGCCAGGAATGGAGTCCAGGTTTCCTGTATACCAGTGGTTTTCAAACCACGGGTCGGGACCCAGTACTGGGTCGCAGACCCTCAGGTACTGGGTCGCGGCACCCGCTGCTGCCTCTGCCAAAAGACTGGAATTCATTGCTGAAAGATATAATTGTTGTCTTACAGGCATAAATGATTTCAACTGGGTCCCAAGAAAAAAGTTTGAAAACCTCTGCTGTATACCATCCCAATGCCTTACCCACAAATCTATGGCAAAATCACAAATCCAGCACCCAACACTTGGAGGCTGCTCAGTGAACTGAACTGACTCTGTGCCACACACAATTCCTCTGGCCACATTTCTCTTTGCCCAGTAACATCCACATTTTGTGCTGGGCTTGGCAAAGATTGTATACCTTTTCTACCTTTGAACCTGATGGCTTTTGGCTGCTGGGTTAAAAGCAAGCATTAATCAGGAGTGAGCTGAGTCCAGGCAGTTTGTAAGTAGCAGTCTGGTGGATGGAGGTCTGTCATGTTTGGGCAGGCAGGGATATTATTTTCCACTGTCCAGAGCAAATTACAATGCTTGAGATTATATTGTCTTTCATTCAGGTTAAGAATATCATCTGATCTCTCAGAGCGTGCCTCTTAATTACAAGAGTATCTGCCAAGAGAGCATGGACGTTTCCCTATCTCATCTATACTGAAGCACTGTACACATGTACTGAGTTTCCATTCAATAATAAAAGTTTAGCAGAGTATTGATAGTAATACTTTTGTTATTTGGCTCTCAAGCTTCCTGGCTGAGATTCAGTGTTTCAGACTTCAGCTGCTTGTCTGTAGAGGACAGCAAAGAGCAAACATGAGCAGTTGAACAGAGGATGAGAGACAACAGAGTCCTGTGGCACTTTTAAAGACTAACAGATTTATTTATCGCATGAGCTTTCGTGGGAGAAAATCCCACTTCGTCAGACGCTTTGATGAGAGGTTGGCAATAGGCAGAACATTTTTAACTGTTCACCAGAAAGAGTTGGTTTTGAGGAATCTGCCAATACAAAAAAGTTTTGGAAAAAAACTAAAAATATTGAAATATTCCATTTTATTTTTTTTATATGAAAAGTTTTCTTTCCCCTATTTTAAGTGACTTTTTAGTTCAAAAGTTTAGTTGATACTCAAAAAGGTTAGAAACATTTAAAAGGTCAAGACTGAAATGAAACATTTTGAAATTATTGAAATGAAACATTTTGATAGCCCTGATCCACAGTATTGTTGGATTAGTTTACAGAAAATTTAGGAATTTTGATTTTTCATCCTCCTTCAGGGCAGAAAAAAATCTGAAATCTTGAAAACTCTCTTGGGGATGGGAAAACTGATTCCTGTCTAGTTTTAATCTTTACCAATTCCTCTGCAGTTTTTCCTGTCAGTTTTGTCTGCTCAGATATCAGCAACCCCCATGGCAATAAATGGCTTCTATTTCTAAATCAGTGTGCCTTTGCCAGCAGCTGACAGGATCTGGGGACTAAAACCTAGCACAGCTGCTTTTCAGACAGAGCTCCCCACCATTATCTTATGGGCTATGTCTACACTGGCAATTTAAGTCGACTTAAGGAGCCTTAAGTCGACTTAAATTAAGCCACGTCCACACTAGGCTTTCATTAAGTCGACTTAAGAAGTTCCTTAAGTCGACCTAATGAAAGCTTAATTCGACTTTGTTACTATCACTCATTAAGTCGACTTAACCCTTAAGTCGACTCCTTAAGTGGACTTAAGGATAGTGTAGACATAGAGTAAGACTTAAATCAACTTTATTAAGTCGACTTAAGGGTAGTTAAGTCGACTTAACAAAGTGGACTAAGTCAATTTAAAGCTAAGTCATAGAATCATAGAAGAATAGCGATGGAAGGGACCTCATCTAGTCCAACCACCTGCTAAAAAGCAGGACCACTCCCACTAAATCATCCCAGCCAGGGTTTTGTCTAACCGGGCCTTAAATATCTCCAAAGATGGAGATTCCACCACCTCCCTAGGTAGCCCATTCCAATGCTTCACCACCCTCCTAGTGAGATAGTTTCTCCTAATATCCAACCTCAACCTCCCCAGCTGTAATTTGAAATATTGGCTCCTCGTTCTGTCCTCTGTTACTACTGAGAACAGCTTACCTCCCTCCTCTTTGGAGCACCCCTTCAAGTGGTTGAAGGTTGCTATCAAATCTCCCCTCAGTCTTCTCTTCTGTAGACTAAATAAGCCTAGTTCCTTCAGTCTCTCTTCATAAGTCTTGTGCCCCAGCCCCCGAATCATTTTCGTTGCCCTCCACTGGACTCTTTCTAATTTGTCCACATCCTTTCTGTAATGGGGAGCCCAAAACTGGACGCAGTATTCCAGGGTCTTACTAAGCACGCAGTCTATCCCAACATCAAGATCACTAATGAAGGTGTTGAACAGAACTGGCCCCAGGACCGACCCCTGGGGCACTCCAGCTGTTACCGGTTGCCAACTAGACATCGAGCCATTGATTCCTACCCGTTGAGCCCATTGATCTAGCCAGTTTTCTATCCACCTTACGGTCCACTCATGCAACCCATACTTCCTTAACTTGCCAACGAGAATGCTGTGAGAAACAGTATCAAAAGCCTTGCTAAAGTCAAGGTATACCACGTCAACGGCTCTTCCCGCATCCACAAATCCAGTCATCTCATCATAGAAGGCAATCAGGTTGGTCAGGCACGATTTGCCCTTGGTGAATCCATGTTGACTGTTCCTGATCACTCTATTTTCCTCCAGGTGTTTCAGGATGGATTCTTTGAGGACCTGTTCAATGATTTTCCCAGGAATTGAGGTGAGGCTGACTGATCTGTAGTTCCCCGGATCCTCCTTTTTCCCTTTCTTGAAGATAGGTACTATATTTGCCTTTTTCCAATCCTCCGGGACCTCCCCTGTTCGCCATGAGTTCTCAAAGATAATGGCCAGCGGCTCTGCAATCACTTTCCCCAACTCTCTCAGCACCCTTGGATGCAGTTCATTCGGCCCCATGGACTTGTGAACATCCAATTTCTTTAAGTAGTCCCTAACCTGACTTTCCATCACCGAGGGCCACTCTTCTCTCCATTCTGCATTACCCCGTGTAGTAGCCTGGGAGCTGGCCCTCCCTGTGAAGACTGAAGTAAAAAAGCATTGAGTACTTCAGTCTTTTCCTCATCATCCACAACAAGGATGCCTGCCCCATTCAGTAAGGGACCTACACCACCTCTGATCCTTTTCTTGTTGCTGATATACTTGTAGAACCCCTTTCTGTTATCCTTCACATCCCTTGCTAGCTGCAACTCCAATTGTCCTTTGGCCTTTCTGATTTTATCTCTGCAGTCCCGAGCAATATCTTTACATGCCTCCCTCGTCACCTGTCCAAGCTTCCACTTCTTGTAAGCTTCCTTTTTATGTTTCAACTCACCGAAGAGTTCTCTGCTAAGCCACGCTGGGCGCCTTCCACATTTGCTATTCTTTCTGCACATCGGAATGGTACCTTTCTTGTGCCTTTAACAGGGTTTCTTTAAAATACAGCCAGCTGTCTTGGACACCTTTCCCCTTCAGATCAGCCTCCCAAGGGATCATGCCCTTCAGCTTCCTAAGGGAGCCAAAATCTGCTTTTCTGAAGTCCAGGGTGTGTGATCTGCTTCTTTCCTTCCTTCCATTGATCAGGGTCCTGAACTTTACCATCTCATGGTCGCTGCTGCCCAGGTTGCCATTCACTTTTACTTCCCCGATCAATTCTTCTCTGTTTGTGAGCAACAGGTCTAGAGGTGCAAGGCCCCTAGTTTGTTCCTCCAGTATTTGTACTAGGAAGTCCAGTTAGTCCACTTTGTAAAGTCGACTAAGTCGACTTAAAACTAAGTCAAGTTAGTCCACTTGGTTAAGTTGACTTTAATAAGTTCGACTTTAAGTCGACTTAAAGTTGACCTTATTAAAGTCGACTTAACAATGTCGACTTAACTTTTCTAGTGTAAACATAGTCATGGAGTGGTACCTCCAGGAAACACTGTGGAGAGCAGGTGCCACAGGAAGCACTGCCCAAGAGACCCAGACTGACAGTACCATGCAGCTCTCCGAATGACTGAGAACCTATTTAATCCTGGAGAGTCTGGCCTGCACAGAGCTTTTCCGGGAAACTGTACAGACTTTGGGCCTACCGTGACTGCAGACCTTGTCTCATCTTCTGATCTCCAGCCTCCAATCCCAGCCTGACTCTGTCCCTGCTTCTTGTGTCCTGGCTCCTGGTAGTATCTCTGCTGTCCAATGTTTCCCAGACCCGAAGAAGAGCTCTAAGTACTCTCAAAAGCTTGTGTTGCTTACCAACAGAAGTTGATCCAGTACACAAGATATTACCTTGTCTAATTTGTCTGTCTAATTTGTCTGGAACCAACAGAGCTCCATCACAACTGCATAGAAAAAAGATACATTAATAAAGCTCTGTGTTGCATAATTTTCAGCCACTCCTTCAGCATGAAGCAAAAAAGAGGGGTAGCCTCTATTCAGGCACTACTCCTGGCCTCAGCTCTATGCACTTGTGATGTCAAATGAAAAGTCACTCACAGGAGCTTGTGCAGATCAGCATGTTGCCACTTTATTGAATATGTGGTTCAGAAATGATATCATGATCCTGGGCTGGATTTTTTAAAAAAGTGCCTGTGCTCCTAACATTTAACATTTAAATGACCACTAGACATAACTGCATATTTTGAAGTGGGTTTTTTTGGCAGCAGAAGGGCTAGCAACTTAGGCCAAATTATCTGTTGGCACAAATCCATTAGAGTCAATGGAGGTATGCTAAGAGAGTTTATTTTTGTTGTTTTTCTTTAATGAAATCTTAGATTCTGTGGCAACAGGATAGCAGTCTCCAGCATGAAGAACTGGCTCACTCAGCAGTTGCAGTCCAGCCTGATTTTGAGTCATTACTGTGGCCAGACTCTTAACTCTCTGCCCTTCAGTTTCCCCATTTGTAAGACGAGGCAATATCTCATGTTCCCCTCATGAAAAGCACTTTAATGGTCTCTGACAAAAGGCAGTATGGTTCTGCCAAGAATTATTATCATTATTATCTGAGTTAAATTCTGAACCTTTGATCCTGACGCTCTAGTTCACATCCTCACCATATGCTACAAAACCTAATAGCTGCAGCTTTACCTTTTGCCTGTAGATGCACTCATTGACTCTACAACCCTCATGTTTTTAACTTGATGGTATCCAGGATGTTTCTTAGCTGACACCTTTTGCCAACAACCCACATTCCTTGCTTCCTGGGATCTGGGAGATTTGCTGCATTCTTCACTTTTCCACACTGCTGTTTGAGGAAATTAACTGCTGAGAGGAGGGGGGAAGCCTCCTCAAGCAAACAAACAAGAAATCCCACAACCATAAGGGATTTGAAGCATGTTGGAAGCATATAGGGGTGGAAAAACAACTCTGAAGCTGTCAGCTGAACCTGATCCAAATAACTTGATCAGTCCTCTTGATCAAATATGATCAACAAAAGCAAAATAAATAATTTGACTTTGCTTTGTGCAAAGACATTTATTTGAAGAGAGCACATACAAAGAGGGGAAACCATTGGCAGGACTAGGACGGTAGCCCACCCTGACAAGGAATATTACCAGTGGAATAGTGGCATATAGAAGAACTTCCATTCTGATAGTACTTCATCCCTAGACAGGGCAAGGTGGTGGGGAATGAGACAAGTTTATCTGGAGCAGCTATTTTTGAGCCAACATTAATCAACATCTTATGATTTCCTTTATCTGATATTTTAAGTTATAACAGCATCCAGATAATGTTTAATTAGTCTCTCTATGCTGCAGTTCCCCAGCTATAAAATGGAGATAATAAAATCATTTCCTACCCCACAAGGATGTTGTGAAAATAGACACATTCAAAAGTGTGACATACTTTGAAACCTCCTGATGCAAAGTGATATAAAACCTAAATATAATTATTTAATAGGCACATTGGGTATTCAGTTAACATAAATATAAGTGTGGGAGAGTGTGCTGGGCAACAGCACCTATTGGGTTCTGGGTGTCACAACTGAAGATCCCTCCCCCCCAGCTAAGGGGAGTAGCTTCTGAGCCCAGGGTTCAAATAATTACAGGGGACAACAAATGGAAAAAACAGAAAAATGTATGAGGGTCACTGGGTAATGAGCATGGAACATGAAGGGAACACCATTCAGAGAACCCCCAGATAGTGCCCACTGCTCCTCAAAAGTGTCTAGGGAGCCAGTTGACATGGCTAAGAGGAACTCTGCCTGGACACATGATCAAATGGATAAATGGAAAGAGGCCACACAGTTGCAGAGCATGGCCTGTCCAGCACCCTACTCCTTGTGTTAGAGATGCTCACCTTGGCCAGCACCAAGAGGAAGTTGATGAGGAAATCTCAGGACTTTGTGTGGCCACAGAGGGAGTTGTATGGAAAAGAGCAACCAGAACCTAAGGAAAAGCTTCTGGAGGAGCCAGAAAATGGACTGCAACCTGGTGCCATCCAGGTAGACATGCACCAGAGTTTCCCTGGTGGTGCAGAAAGGGCTGGTGTCATGGAGGAGAGTGAAAAGGGCCAGGCACATGCCTGTGCTCATGGCTCCATGGAGGAGCTGCTAGCTGATATCCCTGGTGGGCTGTGGGACTATGGTGGAAAAGAGGCCGGCCCAATGGGGCTCCTCAGCATCAACAGGTGGAAGGAAGTCCCACCACTTAGTATCAGAGCGGGACATGGAGGTGAGGAAATAGAATGTGTGGAACATGAGCCTGTACAATTGATACCTAGGTGCCGTTTGGAAACAAACCAGCTGCAAATCATGCAGCTGGCTCTGGGTGCTTGATGGGATGGTAGAGGGCTCACAGGGTAGAGGCCAACTGAAAAGTTCTAGAGGGCCATGAGTGAGGGATAGGCAGAAAGCACCTTCCCGCAGCACCCGCTCAAGGAAGACCTGAGAGACAGATAATAAGACTGCCCTCACCTCCTGGAGTTCACACAGAGAAGTTTGAGGGGTGGAGAGCCTCATGCACTGGCCAAGCACTATGGGATCTACTCAGTTCCTTCTCAGTTATAGTCCAGGAGCTTTCTGATTCTGGTGGTGCTTGCCAGCACCAACCTTTGGCGCAACAAAGGGGAATCTGATACCTTCTCACCAACCCGGGCATTGTGTAGCAGGGACTCCTCAAGGAGATCTACCCCCTCAGCGGCTGCTACAGACCTCATTGCCAAAACCAGTTTTTAGGTCCAGAAGAGACTCTGGTAGAAGACCCCTCAAATGAAGATTAAAGAGCTGCCAGTCATATTGAAGCCTACAGAAGCAGCAGAGGAAGACATACGCCAGCATCCTCCACGCTAGACTATCTGCATCATAAAGGAGTCTCTAAGGACCTGAAGGCAGAAGACATGGACCTGACTACAGAAGTAGAACAGGTCCTATCCTCCCTCCTACAGGGGAAGACTCAGAACCCCACAGAGACACTGGGTAAATCCTGGCTGAAAGAACTCCAGAGCTAAATTCTAGAAACTGGCCAAGATACCAGGGGCTGGGCTCAGGGTATTGAGAATTTCCAGAACATGGAAAGGACCAGCTAGTTAAGCACCAACGTCCTCCCCAGCAAGGAAAGGCACTGGAGCAGTCCTGTTTACCTTTGTAGCCACTCAGTCACCTTGCCCTCCAAATGTTGCCAGTTCTCCGTTGGGGAGGAAAGGGTGGCAGAAAGGTAAATGCCCAAAATAGAGCAGCGAACCTGCTCTCCACCAAATGGCCTCAAGCACAGGTGGAAGGGACCTTGCCTGCCACCCATCCCTGACCATCAGGCCAGAGCTCTTGACCCAGTTGACCCAGGTGGAAGAGGCAACCAAGTAGGTGACCTGGCAGGTCTCCAGCTACACAAGGTCACCCAAATCCTGGACCATGAGGAGCACATCAATGATGTATCCTGACAGGGTCACCTGCAACTCTGATTCACAAAGCACTAATTCTGTTAACCTCCTTCAGAGGAGACGGATGAAGGGCTCGATGGCCAGACAGAGTGTACAGCTGGCCTGACAGTGGACAGCTTTGATGCACCCTTTACCCAAAGCTGGCAGGCTGATTCGGAGTCCAGTTGAGCTTGACCAAACACGCTGCAGAAACATACAGCACCTGGAGAAAACCCACAAACTAGATTTCAAAGCTAAATGGCTGCAGAGTGCCCAGGAGATATCCATTGTCCACCTTTTCAAATGCCTTCTCCTGATCCAGGGAGAGAAAGGTGAACAATGGCTCATCCCTACACCCAAGCTCAAGGAGTTTCTTGATCAGATAAAGGTTATCAAAGATAGTACTGTCTGAGATGGTGTAAGTCTGGTTGTGGTACACCATATCCACCAGCTTGGACCCCAGTCACAGCAAGATGGCCTTTGCAAGGACCTTGTAGTCCATTCTGAGGAGTGGGATAGGATGCTAATTCTGAATATCATAGAGGTTCCCCATTTTGGGTAGCAAGGTGAGCACAGCTTAGCTGCATGATGGGGGAGCACTCCACACCCTTTGGACTCAGCCCAGATGATGGTGAGGTCTGGGCCAAGGACATCCTAGAACATGCAGACATGCAGTAGAACTCGACAATCAGCCTGTCCATACCTGGAGATCGATTAGTGGGCTTGAGCTGGAGGGCTTCTCAGAACTTGGCCAGAATGAGAGGCAGCTCCAAGCAGTTCCTACTACCCATGCTGATTGTCAGGAGTCCATCCCAGAGCATCTGGCAGGCATCGATGTTGGGTTGGATCCAAAGAGAAGAGGCTGGCATAGAAGTTCCTGGCCCTCCGATGCATTTCCACCAGGTCCACAGGTGATATGCTTCTCGTCCTCCCTTTCTTTTTCTCCAGGGCATAGAAGAAGCGGGAGCCATGATCCATATCCTGAAGAGATGAATGAGTGATTGAACAAAAGCACCCCAATCCCGAAGGTCTCAAAGGGCCTGGTGCTCCTCCTTCTTCTGAAAGCATGCTTCGCAGAGCATGGATGGATTTCTGGACTTGGTGGCCAGATGTCTTTCCAGCTCCAAGACCTCCCTGCTCCAATTGCTCTATCTCCACATCCCTCCATCAACTGACCCCCCCAGTGGTATTCACAGCAGAAGAGCCAAGTGCAAACCTTTCCCACATCCCACCACCACTGTGCTGAGGGAAAGGCATGTCTCTGACCCCATCCAGAACTGCTGGAAGAATGCCACAATGCCTACATCCTTCACCGGGGTCTTGTTGAAAGCCAACAGGCCGACCTAAGCCTCTCCACACTAAGGCTATGTCTACACTTGAAAAGTTAAGTTGACTTTATTAATTCGACTTAATAAGGTTGACTTTAAGTCAACTTAAAGTGGACCTTATTAAGTCAACTTAACAGAAGTGGACTTAACTTTTCAAGTGTAGATGTGGTCCCTTTTTGACCTTATTAAGTCGACTTAACGTTTTAAGTTGACTTAAAAAGGTCCACCTAGGCACTACTCCGCGTCTCCACTGGCTTAAGTCGACTTAATAAAGTCGACTTAAGCGCTAGTTCGAATTAAAATGAGGTGTTATTAATTCAAACTAACTTTTCCTTAATTCGACTTAAGGAGCAGCTTAAGTCGAATTAAGGAAAGCCCAGTGTAGACGTGGAGTAAATTAAGTCGACTTAAGCCTCCTTAAGTCAACTTAATTTGTAAGTATAGACGCACCCTAAGAGAGGCCTTCACGACCATGAGAGGGTGGCCTTAGACTAGGGCCAGCTGGATGTTGGAGAAGTAGGCTAGGAAAAGATGGAAACGATATATAAATGAGATCTAACCAGGTGTGGCATGACCAATCGACCTTCACTCAGACTAAGAAAAAGTGTAGTCATTGTCTGGGTAGTATTCCCACCAGATGTCCAACTGGGAGTGATGGTCTATAATCTCCCAGAGAACATCTGTTACAGCCTGACTTTTCTCGGTTCCTAAGCAGTCTCACTCCTTGAGGATGGTATTAAAACCCAAGACAGGGCACTCATGAGGATCCAAAGAGTTGAGGAAGGCGGACGCCTGCTGAAAAACTCACATCTGTTCCAGGCCCAGTGTCAGGACATAGATGTTGATGATATTCTATGGCAGTCTCTCCACACAGGTCTAGAAATGCAGCAGGTGACCTGGCATGACCTCAGTAACCGCAGTACCTCAGGACATAGGTTGGGGGAGAACAGAGTGGCCACCCCACCTGACTGAATAGTGAGGGCGCTAAAGTATGCCCAGCCCCATCACCCTAGTCACTAGCTGGCTAAGGCAGCTGAGTTCATGTAGGTGTCCTACAGGAAAATCATGAAATGCCCCACTCCAGTGGCATAGCGATGGGGGGATGGTGGGGAAGCATGCCCCCGGGTGCTGGTCTGCAGGGAGGCACCAGGCCAGTCCTGTAAGGGCTGGATTTGAGGGGCTCCAGCCCATGCTCCCTACTCACAGGGCACCAACAGGTGCCCCTGCCCTCCTCCCGCTTGGGCCAGAATGGCGGGTGTGGCCACAGCCCCTGCACCAGAGGGGAGGGCCCTGTTCAATGCTGCGCAGCAGGAAGGGGGCAGAGGCCGCCCTCCCACCCTCCACTGCACTCTCAGCACAGCATTCTGGCCCACTCCGCCCCTTGCCAGTTGATCCACCTCAGGGGTTGGGACAGGCTAGCGTGTGGCCGCTGTTCCCGACGGCCTGGAGGTGGACCAGCTGGCTGGGGGTGGGATGGGCCAGAATGCTGCACCGAGAGTGCAGCAGAGCAGAGACCAGGAGGGCATCCTCTGGCCCCAGCCCTCCCTCCAGCACCAGGGGCCGCAGCCACCATCTGCCATTCTGTCCCATGCAGGAGGAGGGCAGGGGCCCCAGGTGGCATCCTATAGAGAACCTGAATCTGGCCCTTGCAAGGCCAGCCTGATGCCCCCCTGCAAGCCCTCAGAGGACCCCCCCTGTTCCTGGGGTATCTGGGAGGTGGGGCTTAGACCCTCCTCTTGCCCTGTGCAGGGGGGACCTGCAAGGTGTTGGGTGGCATGGAGCACCTGGGGAGAGCCCAGATGTGGACTTGGCCCTTGGGCGCCGGCCACCCTCGCTACACCACTGCCTCACTCCTAAAGGAAGGACAGTTCCTGGCTGTTAGGGCTGCCCTGCCCCATCTCCTCTCAGTTCCCAGACAGCGTTTGTCAGAAAGCAACAGTATAATCTGCAGGCACTCCACGAAGGGTTTGTTGAAGATTACATTGACAAACGTAAAATCATAACTGTATCTCTAAGCCCTTTACACCAGTTGGTCTTATTTTTCTATACATTGATAGTTCCCACTGCCCCCTTGCATCCTAGTTCTATAGGACCATAGAACTTCTGCTTTCCTTGACCATGATTGCATACCCTGATGAAATCACCTCCTCCCTACTTCTTCTTCATAGCCTTAATTAGAGTTGTGCCTCCCACACCCCTAGTACCATCCCTTTCAAAATATGGTCTTATTCCATTTTGGGAGGTCTGGTTCTGGTGGCTTTGCTACAACCCTTCTGTACTGTATGGAAGGGGCAGGGAGTGGGGTCACGTCTTGGCCATGGTCAATTTATGGCCCTATGTTTGTTTCTTTTTAACACCTCCCTTGCTTTCCCAGCTGGTTGCTTGCCCTTGCTCTGGCATCTGTCTTGAAGAGGAGTCAGAGCTTTCCCTCACTTCTGTACTCATATATCACACCTTCACTGCGCCTTGAAACATTTTAACTGCATCCCTTATCTTTTCACAGTAATAAAGAAAAACTCATCTAATTGCAGACAGGCAAGAGGAACACACTACGTCTTTGTTCTCTGCTAACACATATAGCTCAGAGACTTTGACACAGACACAGAGGCCCAGAATCCCAACCCAGACAGATACATAGACCTAAATACTTATATGGACTTACATTTTATACTTATACTCTAGTACTGGCACCTGCAGGAGACACTCCCTACAGCCCTGGGTATTCAAGGTAGCAAGCTCCATAGTAGGGACTTGGAACCATCCTCATGGGCAGGAACACTGCTAGCCCCCACTGGATTCTGCAGCAATCTGTGATCTACCCCAAAGATCACCAGGGAGTCACAAAAGCTGTGGGTCAACTGGTAGGCTGAAGCATCCTGCCTCCCGGTCCCCCTACCCTCTCCCAAAATAGTTCCCGAGGCTCAGAGGACGAGATGGAAATCCCCCCACACTGGACACCAAGTTACACCTTAACCTTGGAAGGTCCAACAGGAATTGGTGCAGCTCATCCCCCAGCACAGCAGGGAACAGGGTTAAAAATGCCCAGTCACCTTCCAGCTGTTCCATCTATCAGCCCAGTGTCCTACAGAGATGGGCAAATGGGGCAGACCCCTGACTGCTGGTGCTGCATGGTCTGTCTCAGTCCTTGTCACAAGGGACAACAAAAGGAGACCAGCAGCCCTAGGTGGACTGGGAGAGGGAAGAATGAAAAGTGCCTCCAGGGATCTGTCGTGTAAAATAGGAAATGAGGCAACCCTGGGGTGGCACTGTTATGGGAAGTGCAGGGGAAGGAGTGAAAGTAGCAACAGGGGAGGAGTGTGGCCAGGGGCAGAAACAGAACCAGGGGCAGGAATGGGACTAGGATCAGGGGCCCCAGAAGCTAGGCCACTGGAGTGCAGCACCACATAGCCTGGCACAGGGGGCAAAGGGGATGGATATGGTAAGAGGGCCTTTTATGATGCCAGACCCAGGTGCCATGATGGACTCGGCACCTTCAGCCATGGCAACAGGCAAGGAATTACTGGAATCTTGGTCCCCAGATGGACAAGGAGGCAGCTGCCCTACCTCAGAGGTGGGCACATTCAAAGGCTGAGGACGTAGCTGCTTGGCACCGGTGGTACACTGTCTGCAGTCGGGCAGCAGGATGAGAGCCAGGGCACCCCATAAGCGAGAGTGAAAGCAGCAGCCCAGGAAAAGGGAGAGAGAGAGGAGGCGAGAACAGCATGATGAAGGCATCGTCTAGATTGAGGCCTGATCACAGGGGATTGTCTACCCACTGGGTGAATGGGGTTGGACCCAGGACCTTGATCTCCTAAAAAATGGAGTAAAAGTACCGACTCATCACCAAGGAGTCCTCCCCTGCAGCAATTCAGGCAACATCCACCTCTGCACCGACGGGGCACAGATATCAAAGGGACAGCAGGGGGGCCTCCTTCCAAGGCCGCCTCAGAGAGGGATCCTAGAGGGCAGCAGTACTACCCCCCAGCTCTGCCATGGTCTCTGCGGCTGGTTCCATGCACGGGACTATGTCAGGGAGTGTGGCAGAAAGCTTGGCAGCAGTGGCCTCCCTGATGGTCTTACAGGGGCCTTCTGCTTGCGGCACTTCCTCTGAACTACTCCTGAGGAGTAGTTCACACCATACTGGACCCCCGGATGGGGCACCAGAAAGGACTCATCGAAGGTTTCCCTGTGATAGGTGGTCAGTGGCAGCTGGAGTTGCTCCTGCTGGCAGAAGAAGAAAATAGGGCAGGGTCTTTGCAGCCTAAAAGAGTGTTTTTCAAATCACATTGAATTAATAAGCTGCAGTGTATTGTCTCTTTAAAGAAGTAGCAAATTAAATAGCTTGAACTACTTGTCTGAACTATAGACTCCGGGGTACCTTTCTCTTCAACATCCATGCTCCCCCTGTTGTCAGTTGACTTGCGTGTGTGTCTATTCAATGTTCTCTCCAGCTCTGTGCAGATAGTTGGTTCAGCAGACCTCGATTCTGGTTAAGTGCTGGAGGCAGGAATGTTGTTGTCTGAGTAATCCTGTTTAGCCTTCTTAGTGCTTCTGTCCTTGAAGCTCCAATGTTACCAGTAGATAGTGCAGCATGTTAATTCAGCAAACCTAGATATTATTAATAAAGGAAGAGCACAGGCATGATTCGGTGGTGACGGTGCTTGGCCAGGATTAGTGTCCACAGAGCATGGTCCTATTGCCCTGGCTCCTTGGTTACAGGCACACTAACATATGTATGCCTATTAAAATGGACTCTGCTCAGTCAATATTGAGCCTTTCTGCTGCCCTCTAGGTTGGCAAAGTACCTCAATGTTTATAGGCTGAAACAAACAACTAGAATATACAATTTACACACTACCTTATGAATTTCATGACATGTCTTTGTTGCTTCCCCTTGTTCCTAATAGCCTGGACAAAACATCTCTATTCATTATGTTATCAAACCATCTTATTTGTACTAAATGTATCTGTACTAGCTGGAATATATTTATGTATATGTCTAGTGCAATGGTTCCCAACCTGTGGCCTGGGGAACAAATGTGGCCCGCAGGGGTTGTCAAAGTGGCCCACAGGTCCCCTCCTGCTAGCTGCAGAAGGGAGCCACTGTCCAAAGACCAAATGGAGCAGGTTTCTGCATGGCTAAAAGATCAGTGCAGGCTCCTTGCTGCAGCCAAGGGGACGGGAGATCAGCACACCTCTGCCACTGCCTATAGCAGGAAGCACGGCAAAGCACTCCTCCTGGGTCTATGGGCACTGGGGTTCCTACTGGAGCCCAAAGGAAGGGACTGGTCTTCTGTCCTCCTGGCTGCAGAAGGGGGCTACTCCCTATGGACTCAGGTGGAGCACAGGGGGCTACAGGACACATGTGGTTTCCCTGTTGCGGCTAGGGAAACAGGAGATCATTGAGGAGGCAGCCTCCTCGCTGAACTCCTTCTGTCTGGCTGCAATGGGGAGGGGGTGCTGCTGGCAGAGATAGGTGGCTATATGGGGTTGTAAAAATGATATCTGTGGCCCTCGAGCCAAGAAAGTTAAAAACCACTGGTCTAGTGTCTAGTATACTAGCAACAACTTTGCCAAGTTGATGTACAGTGAACTTGTAAACAACGGCTTTAATGCATGGCCTGACTTTGGTTCATGGGCTCTGGTTTAGACCTTAGATCTTGTAGTGCTCAGTGCTCCAGTCCCTCTCTTGCTACTACACCCTTAGTGGTTACTTCACACCCATCTGGATCATTCAGACCAGTAAATGTTCTGTCATGTCCCAAAGGGGTGAAACCAGATCTCTTACGACTTTTAACGATGCTAGCGGCTCTCCACACTCAACAGTTTTTCCCTGCTTCCATCAGAGTCCTGGTACACATTATCTGGCTGCACTAATGACTCACCACACCCAGAAGTTTTTTGACCACAACACCTTCTAGCTGTGCCTCAGTTTTCCTACTTTCAGTGGAGTTCTGATCCACAGCTTTCCCTAGCTGTGCCAGGATCTCACTACTCCTTGCACAGCCTGGGTCGCAGTACCTTTTTATCTTTGACAGCTGCATTCAACACTGACTCCCTGGTGAGGATTTACCTCCTCAGTCACTGAGTCTAACAATGGTGGGTTGGACCTGAGCCCTCGGGCTCAACCCTGTTACCTCATCACAGAAAATAACATACCAAGAAAAAACATTTTTTTCCCATTCTCAATCCCAGAACACCCATTAGTGTCCATAATGACTCAGGCTACAGGCAGAGTAATGAGGTCCATCATATCCACATCTGGTGGTCTGCTAGTCCCTAATCAGGCACACCAGTATGTCCTTCCTCCTCAGTCCAAAGTATGACCTGACCATTTTCTTCTGTTTGAGCTGCCTCCATTTGTTTTGCTCAGCAAGCTTCTATTGCCTCAGGTCTGATTCCAGATACACAGCCTCTTTCTCCATTCACCTCTCCTCTCTTGTTAATTTTTTCCTCTCCAGCCTCCACAGCTTGAGACCTCTCATCATTGCCGCTGGTTCATCTGTGGAACTATCTGCTTGGTCTTCTGCATACCCGGTAGGAGAAAAAAAGATCCCTTCTCGCCCCAATTTTGGAGCAGATGAGTCATTCTGTCTCATGGCACAAGAGTGTCACTAGCTTCAATTTCTCTTGATCAGCTGCAGAAAGACCATACTGTGCCTACTACTCTAATGGCTTCTTGGCAAGCTCAGCATATGTTTCTTTGCTCCTCCTGCCTTTTCTGCTGTTTGCTTATCTTTTCACTGTGCTTTCCTTTGTTCTGTTTCCTTCCTGAAACAAGCAAACAGAGTAATAAAACTAACCTTTCTTTGACTGTTCCCAGGCTTTTTCACTTGGGAATCTGAATCACTCAAAAATACTTCAGCAGTGCTTAGAATGTAATGCTCAGTTTAAAAAGCAAGCTGTGTGTAAATCCTGTTGTGACTATGCCTAGAGCCCTGCGCAGATACAAAATTTGTATCTACATTTGATCTGCAATCCACAGAAATGGTCTTTGGATATGAAGCAAATATCCACGGATTTATAGGGCTTTAAATATAAAATTTGGATCCGCATCCATCTGCGATCTGCAAAAATTGTCCACAGATATGAACCAGATAACTATAGCAAAATAAAGTCGACTTAATGAAAATTAAGTCGACTTTATTAAACCACCTTTCTACTCGACCTAAGGCTTAATTCGACTTTTTAAAGTCGAATTAAGCCAGTGTAGCCCTGGGGTAGCCCTAAGTCGACTTAGGGCTACCCCAGGACTACACCAATGCCCTCCCTGCCAGGTAGAAAGGTCCCAGGGAATATCCTGATGAGCCATTAAGGACATAAAGAATACAACCTTGGTATCCTTATTGGCTCATCAGTTTACTCCCTGGGACCATATCACCTGGCAGATTCCTTAACATTAAGGAGACAATGGTTGTTCACACCCTCCCATCTAAGGCATTTGTCCAGAATGACACAAGTTAAAGTATGGATATAACATCAAATTCTTAACTTCTAATCGAAATAGAATTCCTAGACATAAACTATATAATCATTCCCAGCAAACTACTATTGATACCAAACCTTTCTACCTTTCTATTGATTCCAAACATGACATAGTTCCTATGGATTATAGCATTTATGAGATATCCATAGAAAATAATATCATAAATGCTTCCCTAAATCCAGACAGCATCACACACAGGGCTCTGCCCTGCCAGGGTCCCTGTACCCCTTTGCCCCATTGTACACAGGGGGTGCCCCCCCACCACCACCGTGGACCTGCCCAAGGTCCACCTAGCCCCACAAAGTCGACCTAGAGCACCCAGTGTGGACGCTCTAGGTCGACTTTGTAAGTTCCCCTTTAAGTCGACTTTAATTTTAAGTGTAGACACACTAAGTCAACTTAACTAAGTCGACTTTAAGTCGACTTAGTTAAGTTGACTTACTTAAAGTCGACTTAAAAGTGCAAGTGTAGACATAGCCTTAGACTGTGGTTTCCCCAACCTTGTTACTTTTCACAAATGACCCCCCAAACCTTCTGAGTCCTGCAAAAACTGCTGGGAGTCCCAGAACTGAGTCACCATTACCCCCACTCAGCCTCAGTAAATGGTTTGGCTAAGCTGTGTGATAATCCATGACCCATCTACTTATCCAGTTGTTGTCTGCCAGTCCAAACCTTGCCTTGCAGGTAACATATACTGAATGATGAGTCCCCCCGAGACCTCTCGCTGCAGTGTCCAGCCCATTCCTGGAACACTTACAGAAATTTAAGTTTGTTGCTCCTTTTAAAGAGACAATAGACTACACCATTAATTTCACTGGGTTTTGACAAACTCTTATTTTAATCATAGCACTGAACTGATTTATTGCAAAAGGAAAACAAGCTCTTCACTTAACAAAATGACATAGATTAAGTGATACTAAGTACAGGGAATAAAGGCAGTAAAAATAAGCTTCTAAAACTTAATTTCAGCAAGTTACAATCTTTGCCTAACCTAGTTTCTCACCTAAACTCACTTCCCAGAACCTTCAACCCACTCGGTTGAAGGATCCAGTTTTCTCAGATGTTCAAGTGCTCTGGCCTATTGGATCTGCCCATTAATGAATAAATCTGGGGTTCTTTCAATCCCCCCAGTACATTTTCTTTTTATAGTCCAATGAACCTTTGAAATGTCTTCTTCAGACAAAGCTTTTCTCTTCAGCCGAGGTGTAGACATACTGTCTTACCAAACTTAGTTGACCCAACCCTGCTTCAAGAGGCAGAAAGGCTTCCTGGGTGTGAAGTCTCCACTCACCTCAAGGTTATGTATTCATCTTTCCCACTTGCTCTCTGGCTGTCTTTGTTTACCTTGCATCAAAATGTGCTTTTCTTTATCTTTGGACACTCCTTCCCTGAGCATCACCATAGCAAGTGAGTTTTGCTACTGTTAAGCTGTGTCTCTACTTCCCTGAAACACCAGTTTGTCTGCCTTGCCAAAAAACTCTTTGGTTATGTCTACAGTTACAAAGCTAAGTTGACTCTATTAAGTAGACTTGACTTAAAGTCAACCTCATTAAATCGACTTAGAGAGTCTACACTAGACTCTTAAGTCGACTGGCTAGGTCAATGGAGAGCTACCGCTCCGAAGGGAGCAACGGCTCTCTGGCCTAGGGGAGCCATAGCTCCTAGGGACAAGGGAGCCCGGCTTCCCCTCAAGCAGGGAGCCCCAGCTCCCTGCAAAAAGGGAGCTCCGGCTCCCGGGGAGAAGAGAGCTAGGCTCCCTTTTTGCCGGGGAGCCGCAGCTCTCTAATTGTTGGGAGCCGCGGCTCCCTTCTTGCCGGGGAGGAAGAAAATCCTTAAGTTGACCTAATGAAAGCTTAGGTTGACTTAATAAGAACTGCAGGGTATTCAAACTAACCCTGAGTAGGTCGACCTAACCCTTCCTTAGGTCGACCTAAGGCCAGTGTGGACGCATAAGTCCACTTTCTTAGATCGACCTAAGGGAAGTTAGGTTGACTTACTAAGTCCCGGTTAAGGGTAACCACTTTGTTAAGTCGACTTAATAAGGTTGACTTTAAGTCGACTTAAAGTCGATCTTATTAAGTCAACTTAACAAAGTCGACCTAACTTTTCCTAGTGTGGACATAGCCTTTTACTTTTTAAAAAAAAATAAACTGGAACAACATTTATTCCAGTCTTCTGGATCTTTCCTTGTAGTTCAAGACTTTTTTCAACTTTAATGTCAAGTGAGCTTCTCAACTTGCATCCAAATGTTTTTAAAGAGTTTGGATGTTTGGACCTGGTCCTTTAAAAATGTCTAACATTAGTAGCTGCTGTTTAACAGTCTGAGATACCCGTGGAATGGAAAAAGTATTATTATATATGACTACATCTAAATACTTCTGCCTTTCCTACAGTATTACTGGTAATTTTATAAATATCATCTAGTAATGAACCAATATAATTGTTGTAATTCTTTTTGTTGCCAATATATTGAAAATTCCTTCTTATTGTCCTTAATAATGCCGCATATAGAATTCTCCTTATGTCCCTTTCCTCTTTCCTTCCCTTAGCTGGTATTCAGTCTCTTCTATTATTGTTCTTAAGAACAGCTGTTCCTTTTCATCTGAGGAATATTTTTTCACTAAATAACTAAATGCATGCAATTTCCTGCTTTCTTTGCACATTTTAATGTAATATTTGGGCTTATTACAGTTTCTACATATTTATTTGAATGCTGGGCATTTCATATACTTAAGCTGGTTGCCACATTGCTGGCATTGTTTTCTGCTTTCCATTTTTTTGTCCCTGACTCATCTAATTTATTTTCCCTTGCTGGTTTAACTATGATTATCAGTCATATGCTCCTCACTTTCCCCTAGCTTTTTTAAAATTTGTGTCTGATTGTTCTTCTGCTTGGCATATATGTATTTCCCTTCCTAATGTGAGATCCATCTTCCTTAGTAACCATTCACATACTTAGTTGTTGTTACATCCCAGGGCAATTAAAATGAATATTTTAATATTCCATAATCGCAGGATTGACTTTTTAATTTGTAAGTCTGTGATAAACTCTGCTGTTCCCCCTTCATTCTGTATTATCATTCTAACCACACATCTTTCCAAAGTAACAATTTTTTCTAGTGACACAATGATGCTCAAACATTTTCATTATGTCTGCAAAGCTATGGGCAGCTATCCCATGGTGTACCTCATCACTTTGTGCTGCTAGGAGTTGTGGGAAGGCAGAGAAGTTTGTAGTGCATCATGGGTCTGGGCTCAATGTTCAATTCCACGGGTTTCCTACTGTGCTTCATGGCATTATTCAATGGCTCCAGTTTCCTGAATGCCCACCATCTCTATCTGAAAGGCTGTAATCCTCCATTGTTGTTATCAATGATCTAAACACATCACAGCTAGTCATGCATTATATCATGAGCTCCCAATCGGAAATGGAATCCAAGATGCCTGATCTACTGTGTGCCATGCAAACAAACAATGCTGAATTAGTCTTTGCCTTAATGAAGCATCTGTATAAGGTGAACTGCCACTTTTGGTTGCATGAAACAAGCACCAAGTGGAATCGTTTTGTTGTGCAGGTCTGCAGTTGCTGCAGAACTTTTGAATGTGCAAAACCACCTTCATCTCCCTGCCCTGTGGCACAGGAACACCAAAATAAGAGCTACTCTCTCGTAGCTCAGTGGAACACTTACACATACAGCCAGAATCAGTGTGGCTCACCTGGTAGTCTTGGTAAAATAGATATTAGAATTCTAAGAATGGGTTTAGTGTTTAGATGTTATGGAATGCTAGTGATCTGCTGCATTCATTAATCTCACTTATTAAATCTGTATCCCACAGAATAAGGTAGTATTTGTGTGTTTGCATTGTATGCCTCTCTAACTGTAAATCGTCAGACAGGAAAGAGACATTAACTAGTGTAAAGTGCTAATCTCCCACAAAATGACAAGAAAGGCCCATCAACACCAGACAGACTCCAGTGTAACATTATTAACAGAAAACTTTATTTATTCTTTCCTCCTCCCCATAAAAATGAGTTTTGCAAGTGAATCGTTCTCATCAGCTGAGTTTGCAATTTACAGCCGAAAGGAGGAAGGGGAAAAAAACAAGGAAGAAGTGTATCTTTATGCTGCTTGGACTCAGGAGCGGGGCAGGATTATTAGGCATAAGCAAAAGATTTCCAGTGCTTTCCCTGGGTTAGCTCTAAAGGACATGTGGAGGTTGCTTATCAAGGAAGTTTTTATCACCTTTCAAAACTCATTTGTGTATAAATGCATTGTTTACCTGCTTTAACCTGGTAAATAACTCTTATTTCCTTTTCCTATCTAGTGAATCTTTAGATAGTTTTAATCTATACTATACTATAGTATAAATACTATAGATAGTATTTATCTATCAATGGGAGCCCCGCTGGCAGAGGAAACCCCAGCAAAGATGCCAAGAACTTCATGGGCCATGGAGATTTAACAACCGTTGTTGATCCTACAGAAAATCCTACCCCACAGCTCAGGGTTTGGGCACAGCAGCATGTGTAGGAAGCTTTATCTTCTGTTGCTCTGTACATAAACGGAGGACTTAATTTATTGGATTATCAAGGCAATGCCTTTCAATAGCACTGAATCTATAGCATTTTTGAAGTTGAAGTATGTGGTTTCGTGCAAATTATTTGTAAATATGCAAGTTTTCCGATTAAATAATTTGATGAGGTCACACATCAAGCTGAACTAAACTCGATAAATATGAAGAAGAAGAAATACAGTGAGAATCAGAGGGAAAAGTGAGGAGGAGATAATAATAATAATAATAAGAAAAAATAAATATGCTGCAAAACTGCAGATGATTGAGAAAAAGATATCAGGGAGTGAAGTAGGGATCACACTGGGAAAATATAAGCAGTGGAACTCCCCTAAACTTTGCTCACACTAAAATGAGGTGTCATGTAGATGGGTGTGTAGGTTCACACTATGATTGCCTTTTTCCTTTTTTAATAGGCAGTGAAAAAGTTAACATTACTAATATTTAAATGGTCATCAATAGGCTTTGGTGTTTATATGACTGGGGCAGTTCACAGATCTCAGAGCTTTTGTTTCAGGGAGACTGCAGGGGGAGGCAGATATCATTGCATCTATCACACCTGAGCTATATTTGGAAGCTTTGCCTTGCAATGACAAAAACTAGAGATTTATTTTTTTAAATGAAAGTTCAGATTCTGAAAAACAAAATGGCCATCAGTAGGGAAATCTCCCAGCTCAGTGAACAGCCACAAACTCACCCAGTGTGGCTCCTGGAGTAAAGGAAGACAGAGGAGAACAATAAACAAAGGAGACATAATAGTTACATTTTAAATTTCTGTATAGACATTTTGATGCCAAAATGTTATGGCAAAATACACATACTTTTTTATTTTATAAGATATGGAGACATTGCTATATAGGATGAATGTGCTTGTGAGAACTGGTTGTGATTAATAGATGGACAATGGGGTTTTTTGCCTTTGATTCAGCAAAGAGCTTGCATTTTAAAAAAATATTCCAGCAGGGAAGGATACCCCACTGATGCTCAACAAATAGCTGGTCAAAATGATATTGCTTTGGCTGTTTGTATCTTCCAGACCAGCCCTGTCCAGCTGTGCATATCCTTTATGAATAATAGCCCACAAAAAAACTTGAAGGGTTTAAGCACTATGGAGGAAGAGGAATTATTTTGGGAGGTCCAGTGGAGAGGTATGTGCGGCATAACAAAGAGGTATGGATGAAACTGAGCAGAGGAAAGTTCGGATGAAAATCAGGAAATGTTTCCAAGCTATGGGTTATATTCACTAGAGGTATAGTCTCCCCAGGGAAGTGGAACATTTCAAAACAAATTTGGAGGAAGTCCTGGAAAATGTGCACCGGGGAGTAATGCTTCACTGGCAGCAGGGAGGATGGACTGGATGTGACCTTACTGTGTCTCTTCCATTTCCATTTCCTCATATAACAGTTACAGTGCTTTTGCAATATGGTAAATATTTTAAAAATTATGGATATAAACTAAACATATTAAACAAAAAGTTACGCCAATTTAATCATGACTTTTCACCTTTTTAAACTAAGACAGCAGGGAGGAAGAGGGAATGAGGTTGAGGTTTTTAATCCTCTTTGTTTAAGGCTAATTCACATAAGACACACCTTCATAAGACTTATACAATAACATTTGTGGAGCTCAGCCTAGAGTTGTTGTTGGATTGAACTCAGTCCACAGGACTGTGGATGCTATCAGATACATTTTGGGTGTGAGCTCTCTCGCTCTCTCTCCAGCAGGTCTAATGCAGATTTCGCTTGCCATGTTTTAGTCTTAGCTTGTAGCGGTTGACGCAGTTTGTGTAACATGATGCTCACCAGTGCACGCAGGATTGTGAGGCTCCTCAGCACCACTTGCCCTTAAAGCAGGGGTGGGCAAGCTACGAGCTTTTCATCAGGCCCTCCAGCTGGGCCTGGCCAGAGCAGGGTCCCATACCCCTCCAGGCCCTGCTCCTTCCTCTCCCCCACTCCACCATTCTGGGCACAGCAGCTCCCTGACAGAAGTGCAGCTGCTGCTCCCCGCTTCCAGGCTTGCCCCTTCCCCAGGGCCAGATTAAGGCACCCAGGGGCCCCGGGCTGACCATCTTTGTGGGCCCTCCTGGACCCTGGGGGCTGCGGCCAGCCTGAGGCAGTGTGGCACATGCATGAGGTATGGCCCAGGCCAGCAGACCTGCCAGCTGCACGGGGCAGGCCAGCACTTGGCGCTGGGGGCCCCTTGTGCGCCCCCACAGCTTCCTGCCCCCAGGCTGGCTGGTCTGTCCCAGCAGGTCCCAAAGAAGGCAGACATCCAGCCTGGGGGCTAGCTGGCAGCACAGTGCTCCAGGAATGGCTCAGGGACACCCTCCCTGGGAGCACTGTCAGGCCAGGCCCGCATGGGGGTGTGGCATCAATCTACCTGGAATGGGAGGGAAGCTGGATGAGGCAGTGTGACTCTCACTGTGGTGTGCAGCTTTTGCAGGCTGGCAGAACAGTGCTCTAGGACAGTGGTTTTCAAACCACAGGTCAGGACCCAGTACTGGGTCACAGACCCTCAGGTACTGGGTTGCAGCGCCCCCTGCTGCCGCCGCCAAAAAACTGGAATGCATTGCTCAAAGATGTAATTGTTGGGTCGTGGGCATAAATGATTTTTTCCCAAATGGGTCCAAAGAAAAAAAGTTCAAAAGCCACTGCTCTAGGGGCGAGGACTCCCTCCCCTTGGGAGCACTGGTGACTGGCAGCACAGAGGCAGGGTGGCCAGACCAGGAGAGGGGGTCCTGGCCAGAGGCAGGCTGGTGGTGCCAGCAGCACTCAGGGCTGGATTTCTGCAGGGCCACAGGGTCTCCTTAGCCCAGGGCTGCATCCCCTAAAGCCCCTGCATTAATCTGGCCCTGTCCTTCCCCCCACCCCTCTCCAACTGCATGCAGTGGCAGCTATGAGTGCCCTGGCCAGAGCATGGCAGCTGCCCCTCTCTCACTGCATGGGCTCAGTGGTGGCACCCTGACTGGAGCATGGACACCACTCCCCCCCAGCGTTCAGCAGTGCCCTGTGCAGCACCCGCACCCTCCTCCCATCTTCACCTCTTCCCCCGCCCACCATGTGGCTGGAATGCAGGGGCTGCTCCTCCCTCCCAGCCCCTCCATCCTGCCCTTTTCCCCACCCCTCTTCGGCCCACCTAAACAGGGACAGCACAACCATAGAGGTGAACTAGACAGTTGCCTAGGGTGCCTAGCTTTAAGGGGCACCAGATTAGATGGAAGAGACTTTTTTTACTCTATTTAAAAATATATATTAATGTTATCTCTTATAACATGTGGGCTAGGGACACCAAAGTCATAGTTCACCTAGGGCCCCAAAAACCCTTGGACCGGCCCTGCACCTAGACATGGCCCTTGAGGCCAAAAAGTGTGCCCACCCCTGCCTTAGAGAGAAACAATCTTTTGCGTATGTTTGCTGTAGCTCAGATCTTTGAAACCAACAGCCGCTGGCAGCACAAGTGCTGCCTTCCAGACTTCTGCAGGTCTTGCACTCTCTCCACAGGTTAGCGACAGACACACACGTATCCCCCCAATACTCAGTGTCAGGTCCCTTATCCCTTGAACAGTCCCAGAATTAGTGGGTCTGTTGTTCCCAAAGGAACAGCGCACACCAGCTTGTAAGGTTCAGTCAGGGTTGTAAGTCAGGACCCACACTTTGCTTAGTACCACAGCACTTTGGGTATATTCATAGCGAATACAAGGATATATTTATTATGAAAGAATAGAAATTCAGGAGATTGTGAGTGAGAATATAGGAAACAAATTGTTACATATAAATCCAAATAATGGAGACTGCTGTCTGCTTTCAAGATAGTACATTTATCTAACATATTATCCTCTTTCCTGAAACCTCCCCACTACCCTTCTGGTCTTCAAACAGCCTTCCAATTCATTAGGCTCATCATCAAATACGAGCTCCCCACAGAGCAGAAGGTAACAACTCCAAGTGGCACCAGGCCTTGCAAGAACAACAGAGGCAACGCCTGAACCCATATCTCCACAGTTATGATGATCAAAAACCCTCCTCTACACACCTTTCAAGATCCTTGGGTACGACACATGCCTATCATAATGTGGTTTATCTCATCCAGTGCACTAAATGTCCAATAACAATTATGTGGATGAAATGAGACAGTCACTATGCTCTTGAATGAACTCACACAGGAAAACAATAAAAGACAAAAACACTGTATCTCCTACTGGTGAGCACTTTGCACAGAGCAATCACTTCATGTGTAGCCTCTCAGTCCTTATCCTTCATGGAAACTTGCACACCTTCAAAAGACAGGCCTGGAAGCTTAAAATTCATAACATTTTCACACACAAAAGATCAGGGAATTAATAAGCACAACAGATTTTTGGCCTACACTGTTCTGTAGTCCACCAACCCCTTCTTTTGTCTGACAATTGCAGAAGTGGCCACTTCACCTTGACTGGTCTCTTACATTATGTGTTAACTACTTATGCTAAACAATCTGTTCCATCTTGAGTTTAGCTGTGATACTGAGTACCTTTCCCAGACCTAAAGAAGAGCTCTGTCTAAAGATGAAAGCTATTTCTTTCACCAACAGAATTTGGTCTAGTAAAAGATATTACATCACACACCTTATCTCTCTAATATCCTAGGACCAAAAGGCCTACAACACTGTGCAGATGTTATCCTCTTGTTTAAAGAAGATCATCTCACCCAAAGTTCTTTTCAATGTTTGCAGTCAAATTTTTCTGAGACCACATTTTCATGAAGCAAATTTCCTAGGTGAGGGGAGCCAGCCAGGATGTCTTCTTTGCTCCTGAAATATAGTAGAGCAAACCTCTGAAGTGCATTTCTAAATAAGTTTTTTCCCCCTGCTTTTTTTTGAACAACCCCATGACACAGGCTTTAAGAATGTATTTTCTGTGTATATACATAACTCCTTACATAGTATCGGTACTTATATTTCACAGTGCTACTGATGAACATTGTGACCCTGGCTTTCATTTGAGGCCGCATATGACATTCTTTAGAGAACTAGAATGTACATGCCATAGTTTGGCAACTCCAGTAACCCATCCACATGTGCTTTGTGCCCCTTCCCAGTTGTCACTAAGAGGTTTCCAGGGTCCTAGCCAATCTAACTTTTAAAGCATTTAGGCTATGTCTACACTTGTTAATTTAAATCGACTTAGGATGTCCATGCTTAAATTTTAAGTCGACTTTGGGGGGACGCCTAGGTTGACCTGTAGGGGCTAGATGGACCTGAGACTGGTCCACCGTGGCGGGGGGTGGGGGGGCACCCCTTGCCAAGTGCCAGGGGGCTCAGCCTTTGTCCCATTGTTCCTGGGTACAATGGGGCAAAGGGGGACAGGTACCCTGGCAGGGCATAGGGGCAGGGTGAGCCCTGCCCTTTGGGGGGGGCACACCAGGCTCTCCTTGTGCCAGCCACCCTGGCAGGGAGGGCAGTGGGGGAGTCCTGGAGAGCCCTAAGTCGACTTAGAGTCGACTTAGGGCTTCTCCAGGTCTACGCTGGCTTAAGTCGACTTTAGAAAGTCGACTTAAGCCAAAAGTCGACTTAAAAGGAGGTGTGCCAAAGGACTCTGTTGTCTTTCTACAATAGACTAACACGGCTACCCCTTTGGAATTTGGCTCCAGAGACATAGGTAACTACTAGCTGAGCAAAAGAAGAATGTGTACAGTCCAGCAGTAATAAAAGTTCACATAATTTTGGCAGGCCAGCCTATGCATTTTCACTGTCTGTGCTGTAGTTAATCTATAGATGGAAGACTACAGACAGTCTGCAGAGCTGTCAATACAACCCCTTTTACCAGCACTAAAATATTCATGAAGGGAAGTACAGCATTTCAAAAAGCAGGAACAGTATTTGCTATGCTGCCTGCCACCACAAAAATGTGGACTAGAAAAAAATAACAGAACTCCAGAGTTTGTAACCCTATTCCAGCAGGATTCTTCGCTACCTCCCAGGCGCTGTGAGATCAAAACCTGAATGCCCGTGGGTAGCAGCTAGGGTGTTCAAATATCCCAATATTAGGCGCTTTGTTTTAAATATGCAACTATACCCACCCTACCCTGAAAAAAAGTGTCCCAATTTTTTCCACCTGTTACCTGGTCACCCTAGTAGCAGCTATGACTGTGTGATATTGTAAGATGGAGATGCAGAGCATTGAAAGACTGCAGCTATGGTACTATGAAAACTTTTTTCTTTGACTTTGGGTGCAGTTCTCAAATTAACCGTTGCCTAGCTTTTCTTTGTACGGACACAGAGTCAGTTCTAGCCCACTGTAGACTCTCAGCAAGAATATTTTGCCTCCCTGACAACACATAAAAGCGAATAGAGGGCCCCCTGGATCCGCTTGGGACCTTAAACAATTGCTTAGACTGCTTATGCCTAGCGCCTGCTCTGGATGTACAATTCTTTATAGGTCAAATATTGTTGACAGTTCCAAGTACACATTTTTGACTTGTCCCTGACCTTCAAAGCACAAGCATCTTCACTTTATCTGCTATTCTAACCTCCACCTTTTCCCCTTAATAGAAAACATTTTCTAAACAGACAGTGAACTGCAGTACAAGGCAATGCAAGTTTATTATGCATAGTTTTATTCATATGCACTGTATCCCAAATCACTTTCCTGCGTTAGCAATACAAGACATTGGTGACAGGAAACGGGGGTGGGTGTTAAATAACAATAAAATAAACAGGGATGTGCACAGAAATTTAAATTTGACCCCTTTTGGGGGGGTGGGTTCTGCCCCCCCTTCCCTACACACACACTGGATCTTACTCTTTCCACCTCTTTCCCCTTTCCAGCCCTGAGGATGAGCTCACTCTTCCCCCCACTCCTCCTCCTTCCCCGCAGCCAGAAAAATTCTGAGCCCCCGATGATTATTTCGGGGAGGGGGGCAGGGAAGGCGTGCCCCTGTTTGCCCTTTTGTGCACACCTCTGAATAATAGTAATAGCAATATTAGCTAAGTAGCTGGATCATTACACCTTCCATTACATCTTGACGGCTTGTTCAATTGTCTCTTCAGCTTTCCTGTTTATTAGTGGAACCTGCTTATGTTCCATGATGCATGTTATCACAGTAACAGGGGTTATTACAAGATGATGAAACATCATGAGGCCCTGAGTAGCTCCTGGAAATCAATAACTACTATTTGAAGTATTCCAAAAACAGTACACTCATTATATTACCATGTGTGGTGTGACCATGCCTGGAATATTGGGCCAATTTAATCTGTGGTATACCTTCTTTGCAGCCTCAGTGCAGTTACATAAGCAATGAATATAGCCCATTATGTTTAATTCTAGGCATTCTCATAACTTAGAAATTAGAATTTAGAGAACAACAACAAAAATTATTAGGGGGCTGCAGTGGTTGAAGAAAGATTACAAGAGCTAACTCTTTAAGCATCAATCAAGATAGAATGTAACAGTTTATATAAATCCATAGTGTTTAAGGCCAGAAGAGACTAACAGATCATCTAGACTGACCTCCTGTATATCCCAGGCCACCAATACCACAATTTTAAATATTTGATTTTTTAAGTATTAAAAGTATGTGATGAGTGTTATCACCCAAGGAGCCTGGCAGCGCCCAATAGCATATTCAGAGCTCCATTGGGAAGGCAAGCCAAGCTCAAGGAATCTAGTAGATTTTAAGAGATGATACATGATTGTATGCACACACTCATTTAGCACTTCACAAGGTGAACCTTATTTTGTAGGTGAAGACTGGAAGAGTACCTGTGTACTACCACCACTTTTTCCTCAATCTGACTCCATATCAGTTCAAATTATGAAAGTTCTTTCACAACCTTAATGACTAGAGACTTACTTTTTGTTAAAATGTGAAACTTGAAATTCTATATAAGATGGCAGCCTCAGAAAAAAGTTCTGATTCACTAATTTGTGAACCCATCCTGGGGAACACTTCTTGAAGTAGTTTTCCAAGGGATGTGGAAGAAGCTCGATTGGTCTCTTAAATGTAAAATGGATATAGAAATACTACATGAAGTATATTGATCAATGACTAAATAGGCCTTTTCTATCCTTAGTTTCTCATGATTCCATAATTTATAAGTTGTGAGCTCTTGATGACAGCTGGCCAAAACTCAAGATTTCTGGTTTGTGAGAAATTTCAGTATTTCCAAATTTGGTCAGACTAAAACCAAATTTTTAAAAAAATTTCTCATGAGCTGAAAATCATGACAAAAATTCATTTTCAGAGCACAATGTTTTCCTAACACATCGGAGTATTTGAGCATTTGACTAACTTTAAGCAAATGAGTACTCCGACTAAACTTAATGGGGTTATTTACATACTGAAAGTTTGGTATTTTTGCTCAGATACCTTGATGAATTAAGGACTTTGTCTTGTAAATCACTCTTGAGGACCTTCAGAATGAAAAATACTATATACATTTGATGCAGGGCTCGACAAAACTGGCTCGCAGCTAAGTGCCAGCAGTTTTATTTTTGGTTGCCACAGGGTGCTCCACCACCGTATTTCGACAGCAGAGCTAGGAGCCAGGCTACAAATCCTGGTCATCATGGCAACCTGGCACCTGGGTTTTCTTGAACCCTGATTTAATGTACTATATTTACTACTGTTACTAGACCTACTTTATAATACGATTCTGAATATGCTATTGCCACCAAAAAATCAAAGCAGAACTCTCAGCAGTAAGTCATAAAGACTGCTGATGGGGTGTAACTTAGTATCAAAGCTATAATCTACCTATTGAGCTAAGTGTGAGCTGACATTGTTAGAATATTGTTTTGTAAGAAGAGACTTTAAACATAAATTGTTTCACTCTCCAAAATGAGTATGGTTATGTCTACACTACAAAAAGTTAGGTCAACTTTAAGTTGACCTAAAGTTGACCTTATTAGATCAACTTAACCAAGTGGTTTCCCTGAACGGGGACTTAGTAAGTCGACCTAACTGCCCTTAGGTTGACCTAATAAAGTGGACTTAAGCGTCCACACTGTGCTTAGGTTGACCTAAGTAGTCAACTTAAGGGTTTGGTGGACCTAACTGGTGGTTCTTATTAAGTTGACCTAAGCTTTCATTAAGTCGACTTAAGGAATTTCTTAAATCGACTTAATTAAATCCTGGTGTGGACAGGGACTAAGTCAGGTCGACTTAAGCCTCCTTAAGTTGACCTAACTTACAAGTGTAGATATAGCCTATATGTCATTGTTAATGTTTTAGAGGCCTTTGGAGTCGGAAAGAAGTGCTCAATACAAAAATGAAAAAAAGTACTTTATATTTCACTTCTTGAGATCCAAGTACCATACTAGATACAGTGGTTTGTGTGGGCCTGTGTACATCACAAAATTGTGGCTACACACACACAAGCACGAACACCAGCTAAACTACACAGATGGAACCCAGAATCTTTAGCTTCAAAGACACAATGATAGTGTATCTTCATTACCTATTCATAGTATTAGGATAAACTGCCTCATCTATGTCATGGCATTCGAGAGTGATAAATAGATTTATTTATTTATTTTACTGTTATTGTAATGTTTAGGACCCCCAGTCAGGGTCTTGTGTTTACAGCACCGAACTAGGATTCAGGTGATGAGGATCAATTCTTGATTCTGCTACAAACTTCCCTGTCACTTGGGTCAAATCTCCATTCTCTGAGTCTACTCTGCCTCAACAAACAAGGAATCCTGTGGCACTTTTAAAGACTAACAAATTTATTTATCGCACAAGCTTTCGTGGGAGAAAATCCCACTTCGTCAGATGCTTAAGTTCCCCATCTTCAAAGCATCTGACGAAGTGGGATTTTCTCCCACGACAGCTCACGCGATAAATAAATTTGTTAGTCTTTAAAAGTGCCACAGGACTCCTTGCTTGTTTTGCTGACCAAGACTAACACGGCTACCCCTCTGGAACTACTCTGCCTCAGTCCCTGTAAAATGGAGATAAAAACTCTTGTCTACCTCACAGGAGTGTGCTATGGGAAAGTTCCTTGTTTGATTCTTTGAGAAACTCTCAGATTTGGCATCTTATGTCATAAGGGCTGCAAAAGTGGGTGGACTGGAGGTGTAAATGAAGGAGCTCTGCTGTTATGCCACTTGGCTCCAGTCATGGGCCAAGGGAGGGGGCAGAGAAAGGGGGCAGCTCCCCTGTTCCATCCTTCCCCAGTTCCGATTCCGAAAAGTGGGTGTGGTGGGGACAATGGCCCTTCCCCTCCCCCCAGTGTCTACTATGCTGGTAACACACGCACAAGAGTCTGTATTGAATGAGTCTGGAAGATGCCTGATATATAGGATGGTTACATGAGTCTGCTTTGACAGATGACATTTGTGTACATCCTTTTTGTGCACCAGGTGCATTGTCTGCCTGAACTTGTGAGTGAGGAAGAGAGAGGAGCTGGGGTGTGTAATTTATTTGTGCATCGGGATGTACGCGCACCACCGTGCATGTGTGCAGCCGGTATCTCTGTGCACACAGTTGTGTGTATATCCATCTCTCTTCAGGGCGCGTGTCCATGTGTGTGGCAGGTGCCTGTCCGAGCGCGTGCCCCACGTGCTGGGGGTGGGGTGGGAGCACAGAGCCGGCAGTGGGAGCTGAGCAGGGGTTTCCTCCCCTGCCTGACTCCCGCGAGGCGAGGAGGCTGCAAGTGCTGCTGCAGCAGCTGGGGGGCCTGCGGGAGATGCTGCCGCCCTGGACGGCGCCGGAGGAGGGGCAGGAGCTGAGGGCAGCCCGAGCAGCTGGAGCATCTCTGCAGCTGCAGCGCGTGAGCTGCCGCCTCCCCTCCACCCGGGCGGGCACCGCCGAGACCGCGAGCCGACCCAAAGGCGGAGCGGGGCAGGAGGTGAGCGGGGCCGGGGCGAGGAGCCCGGGAACTCACCGCTTGGCTTTCCCGCCCGCTCGGGGCTCCCAGCCGGTCCTGCGCGGCTCGCTGCTTAGACCGGCTGGCTGGATCGCCTGCGCCTGGACCGGAGCCGAGGCGAGCCAGACTCGCTCCTCGCAAGGGCGGCACGGGATCGGGGCCGGTGGCGGGAAATGACCCTGCCTGCTGCCCCTTCCCCCGGGGGCAGGGAGGTGAGTTCGCTGGAGCCGGGGAGTTGCAGTGGGCTGGGAAGTGAGGAGCTAGCAAGCGCCCCAGCTAAGTGCAGCGCGGCTGGCTCCGCGCCCGCTGTGCCCCCTTTGGCTCTGAGCTCCCCGGTGCACCGATGTCTAGGGCCGGTTCGGCTGTGCTGGGATCCCCCTGGGCTTAAGCCACCTGCTTGTCTTTCTAAGCAAGGGAACCGAAGGCTGGTGGTGGGTTGCTTGGTTTGGGAGGTTTGCACGCAGGAACAGAAAGGGGACGCAGGATGTGAAGCGCAGGGTCTTGCACAAATCCAGGCCTAAAAGGTGTTCATGGCCCTGGTTATGTATACTGCGGGTGAGTGCCATGCAGTGATGCATGGCTAGAAGGAACAGGTTGTTGTAGCATAAAATTCTGCTGTTGGGCTTTTCTAGAATTGTCCTTGGATGCCTTGGGAAATGGGAGTTTTATAGCATTTGAAAGGGGCAGTGGTAATAAGGCCAATGATTAATGTGCCATGGAAATTTTGAAAGAATAGGGGTTAAATAGCAAACTATTGCCCAGTGTTGTAGTCCTTGCACAGGCAACACTTCCCTAAGGACTGATTTTAAAATAGGTGAATTTGGCTGTACAGTAAATGTACGTATAAAAGTGAAAGGAAATCTACTGGCAAGCAGTACAACTCATAACATGTTTTCTCAAGGTGTGTGGAGAAATTAGTGGAGCTAAGACAATTTATGAAAAATAAAACCGTTTAGTTGGGTATTTTACAGAAATCACACAGGTTGCAAAAAAATGTCTCAAATATGCTTGATGGAAAAGGAATAATGTACCAGAAAACTTGCCTGGCATCTTCTGATACCATTAAAAGAGATTTCATCCTAAGTATGAAGAGACATTTTATGAATTAACATATCTTGCTGAGAAGTTTTAATTTGGCCTCAATATTCATAAAATGTTATTTTAAAAATAATCTTGACATTTTTACTTTGATTTTATACAATAGTTTTCAATTTTACTTACTTTTTCTACTGCAAAGAGTAATTCTTGAAGTGGGTCTTCAGCTACATGGCTACCCTGTTCACAGGTTAAATTTCCCTTAATTTCTTTAGGTCAGACACTGTATTAATTTTGTATTGCCTACTTCATTCATATGGTATAAAGGGAACTTCATCCTGTTGGAGATTCCTGTTGGAGAATTTCCCCTCTATTGCCTTTTACTCCTGCCATCTCCTGCCTTAAGAGTGGGAGGGGCATGTCTGGGGTGGGTGGGAATGTGGCTGAGTGAGACATTGTGGCTGATTCCCTGCCACCCTAATATCCCTGAGGTACCTATTGCCAACAACATAAATTAAATCTGCTTCCCTGTATTTTTAATTTATGCTAGGGCTGTGCAGCTAAGAATAGGCTAGCTGTAATCACCTTCTTATGCCACTTCTCCTTCCACTACACTCAGGCTTTGTTCAGACACAGAACTGAGCCCTTAGTCTAATAAGAAATGCAGGCTTATGCCTCTAGGGACATTGGATCTTGTCCTGCTCCTATTGAATTCAGTGTGAGTTTTGTCATTGACTTCAGTGGGATCGGGACTGGGTCCACGTGTTTTCATTAGATTTATTAAAGTGGTAAAATATGAGCAATGTGAGGATTAAACTATTTTTCATTGGGGTTAAATGGCTAGGTAGTAAAGTGACTGGATAGCTGTGCAGCTTAAACAAATGTTTTAGTAACTGACATTTAATGGAATAAATTAAAAGCTGTTGTAGTCGTTACACATGGTAGGTTAATGAAAAATAGAGCAGTTTAAAAAAAATTGATGAGTGACAAAGAAGATTGCTAATGAGATACAGAACTAATGGTACACCTCTATGTCATCTCTTTAAGTCCAGCTCAGGTATATAGTTAGTCATGTTTGGCGGTCTGTGTGAAGTGACTTGGTCTCAGCTCACTTCCTAATAGCTTGGTGGTCTCAGGGCCGACCCAAGGGTTTATGATGCCCTAAGCAAACTATGACTTTGGTGCCACCCTCCCCCTGAATTCAATATACAATATAGACTATAGAGAAAATGAGAAAGTCTAGAATGAACATATTAATATATATTTTTAATTAGAGAAAAAAGATCACTTCCATCTAATTTGGCACCCCTTAAAGCCTGGCACACTAGGCAACTGCCTAGTTTGCATATATGGTCGGGCTGGCCCTGGGCAGTCTCATCATGAAAACTGCCACTACACTGCCATCTCAGCAGACTCCACATAGTGGCCAAGGACTGAATGGGACATGAAGATGGTTTGCCCTTTGTTCATGGTGTGATGTGGAAAAATGTGACCGTCCAGAGGACAAAGAAAGTCATCTCTTGGGATTCTGGGATAGACTTGGTAGACTCCCAGAGCATGAATCCAGTGGGGCTGCATCTACACTGCAAAACAATAGAGCTTCAACGCTGGGGCCTGGCTCGACTCAGCCTCAGACCCTCCACTCCACGTGTTCTTCTGGGACTCTGGGTTAGCATGATTTGTGTGTAGGCAGAAGCAAGGTTAGGACTGAGAGATTGAACCATGCTTACATTTCAATGTAGCCATACCCTGAACACCAGTTTCCCTTCTAGAAAGGGCACAGGGCATATTGCTGGGGCGGTCTGTGCTGCTTTTTCCTATGATGTACTTTATTTGTGCTGCAAGTGTGGGTGTGTTTACACAGAAAGAAAGCCAAAAAGCCGTGCAACAGCAAGTCTCAAAGCCTTCGTCAACTGACTTGGGCTCATGGGTCTTGAGATGGTGGACTAAAAATAGCAGCATAGGCATTTGGGCTTGAGCTGGAGTCTGGGCTCTGAAACCTTCCACCCTCCACCAGCTTTTGAGTCTGGGCTCCAGCCCAAGGCTGTACATCGACACTGCTATTTTTAGTCCCTTAGCGTGAGCCTTGCAAACCTGAGTCAGGTGACCCACGTTCTGCGACTTGGTGCTGCAGGTCTTTTTGTGCTGAGTAGACGTACAGGAAGGGGAGGACTTCAGACTCCAGGCCTATTCATCGGGCACCTTTTCTACAATTTTCAAACCTTGGTACTTTTTAAAAACACTTAATTAATATTTTTATAGTTGTTTTATTAAATCAAAATAAAACCTCTCAGTGAGACAGTTTGTTGCTTGGGAAAATGACAATGCCTAGGCTGGCCATCAATAAACTCCCATTTTATCTGAATGTGTACTGCTGGTTGCAAATAGCTTCTACTGCATAAGTTGATATGCCTCGTCACTTATTAACCGCAGGAGTGAGGAATGCTTTACTTGTGCTATTTACTGCCTAGCATTTTCAGATCATTGTCCACCCAACTGTCAGTACAATGGAGCACTGACAGAGCTGGTACTGTTAGCATTGAATTCTTTGCTGCTGACACATCCAGGGATTTTTCAAGTGTGATTCCTACATTTCTGTAGAGTCAAGGAAACCTTACCGGCTGAAGTCTTTAGCATGCAAATACACTGACCTGTAATCAGCTCCAATGCGGATATAATATGCACATAGTCTACTCTAAATTGGGGTGGACAAACTTGCATGTTTGAGAGTCTGTCCTGTTATTGCTTAAGGCTCTAGCTAGACTTCAGATCTTACAGCGGTGCCGCTGCACAGATGAAGCAGCGCTGCTGTAGCATTGTTAGTGCCAGTACAGCAAGCTGTCCCCAATGAAATAATTGCTCCAGCCTACATGAGTGGCGGGAGCTATGTCAGTGGGACTCCCACCAACACAGTGCTATTCACACCAGTGCATAGGGTGGCGTAGCTTATGTCACTCGTGGTGGCTTGTTCACACCTCTGAACATAACTTATACCAACTTAAGCAGTAGTGTTACATAGTCTCAGAAAGTGTCTGGGAATTGCCAAATTAAAAAGATACTGTCCAAGCTGGAAAGCTCAGAATTTGAACTTTAAAAAAGATATCATTCTGCAATTCCTTAATAATGGATCTGGAAGGTACTTCTTAGGTTCCTCCATTGACTCTTTAAACACTGTTTATGCCACTGAGGCCTATCAGAATGCACTGCAGATAATAGGATCCAAGTAAAGAAGGAGCCAACTGTAAACTGAATGAAGGAGGAAACGCTCAAGGTCTCATACTACATCAATGTTGTTTAATTCATTTGTTAATGATCTGGAAATGAAGGTGAGCACTAAGGTGACAGAATTTGGAAATGATTCTAAACTATTTAAGTTACTCTTGTCCAGACAAGAATGTGAGTAACTTCAGAGGAACAGATCAAGCTGCCAATGTGATGTGGATGTGAAAAAAGCTAATGTGATCCTAGGATGCATCAGATAAGGTGTTTCCAGTAGAAGCCGGGAGGTATTAGTACCATTATACAAGGCACTGATGAGACCTCATCTGGAATACTGTGTGCAGTTCTGGTCCCCCATGTTTAAGAAAGATTAATTCAAACTGGAACAAGTGCAGATAAAGACTACTAGGATGATCTGTGGAATGGGAAATCTGCCTTATGAAAGGAGACTCAAAGGCTATGTCTACACTACAGGCTCTGTTAAGTCGACTTAACAAGGTCGACTTTAAGTCGACTTAAAGTCGACTTTGTTAAGTCAACTTAGAGAGTCCACACTAAAAACTTAAGTCAACTGCCTATGTCCACACTGGCAGTTGCTAGGTCGACTGAGGAGTGGTGCATTGTGGGTAGCTGTCCTACATTGTACTGGGGCCTGGAGGCCAATTAGGTCGACTTAAGGGCACTCCCTGTCTATACTGGCTTAAGTCGACTTAATAAGGTCTACTTAGGTGTTAAGTTGACCTCCAGAGGTCGAGTTATTAAGTCGACTTAAGGAAGCACTTAAGTCAACTTAAGGAAGGGCCCAGTGTGGATGCAGTGTTCTGTGGGTCAATTTAAGCGATGTTAAGTTGACTTAAGGTGCAAGTGAAGACACCCAAAGAGTTTGGCTTTGTTAGCCTAACCAAAAGAAGACTGAGGGGAGATGTGATTGCTCTCTATAAATATCTCAGAAGGATAAATACCAGGGAGGGAGAGGGAATGGTATGATGGGAAAGCTTACTTTGGCAGTTAACTGATCTTTGACTACTATTGGTAAATATTCCAATGGTCTGTGATGGGATGTTAGATGAGGTGGGTTCTGAGTTGGTGCAGGGAATTCTTTTTTGGGTGTCTGGTTGGTGAATCTTGCCCACATGCTTAGGGATTAGCTGATTGCCATATTTGGGGTTAGAAGGGGATTTTCCCGCAGGGCAGATTGGCAGAGGCCTTGGCGTTTTTCACCTTCCCCTGTAGCATGAGGGCGTGGGTCGCTTGCTGGTGGTTTCTCTGTAGCTCTTGAAGTCTTTAAATCATGATTTGGGGATTTCAATGACTCAGTCATAGGTTAGGTTACTGCCATCACTGGCACCGGGCACATGGGTTACGGGCCCTGAGTCCCAGCACCAGTGCCCTGAGTCCAGCGGGGGACCTGGAGCCCGGCTGCTGGAAGCTGCAGGATCTGGCCCTGACCCCGGCCAGAGACCTGGGGCCTGGCCAAGGTCGGCAGCTGCCAGATCTGGCCCTGACATAACATCAGTCATAAATTATGGGCACCAGGACTGGATACAGTATTCCTGCAGCAGTTACCCCAATACCAAATCTTTTTCAGAGTCTTTGCTTCCCAGGTTTTAAGCCCCCATCCTGTAAGTATGTCCTGGATCCTTTGTTCCGAGATGTATATATTTGCATTCAGTGGTATCAAAACTCATACTGTTTGCTTGTGCCCAAATGATCCATTTCTCTGAAACAGTGACCTGTCCTTTTCATTATTTACCACTCCCCAAATTTGGGTCATCTTTTTTGGTGATGATTTTTTTTTCTTCAAGGTCATTGATAAAAATCTTATTGCTCAGGGCTAAGAAGAAATCCTTGCAGGAGTCTACTAGAAACACACTCATTAGAGGATGATTCTCCATTTACAATTACATTTTGAGACCCATGAGCTATCCAGTGTTAAATCCATTTAATGCGTGCCATGTTAATTTAATATATTTCTAGCTTTTAATCAAAATGACCTGGGGGTACCAAGTCAAATGCCTTTCAGAAATCTAAGTATGTTTACATCCATTTTATGTATGCAATGTTCTTGTAGCCGTATTGATCCTAGGATGTTTGAGAGACAAGATGGATGGAGAGACAGTTTCCACTGCAGCTGTGAAATTGAAAAGGAAGCTGGGCAACTAGAGCTAAGCTGTCTTCCTTGCTCTGGAGAGCTGAGTGGCTGTACCCTGCTCCCAGCTGGGAACAGGGAGAGGAGAAATCCTGTATGGCTTCCCCTGTCTCCAGGCAGGGAATGGGGAGTAGAGGGGGGTAGCAGCTCACCGGAAGCCTGAGGGGTCTGTGTGGCAGATGGACTCCTGGCAGGGAGATGCCAGTGGAGCTGAGACCAGGCTCTCAGCTCCCCACACTGGTCCTCAGGTCGGTGGAAGTGCTCTTGGTGCGGATGCGCACCATCAACTGACCCAAGGAAGGTAATGTGGGCATCAGCTGTGAGTTGACCTAACATGGGCTGACTTATCTTTATAGCATAGACCAGGCCTAAGAGTGTGATGGCTGAATGTGAGATTGAACTGCTAGTTTAGCAAAAGTAGTTAACACATATCCTAAGGGACCATTCAAGGTGAAATAGACTGCTAACACTCTGGTAATCATAGGACAAAAAAAAGGCAATAGTGGGTTAAGATTGTTATAATGGTATTAAGACCATGATTTTTTTATTTCACACAGCGCAGTTCAATCTGTGAAATTTGTTGCCAGGCAATGTTGTGATGGCCAAAACTGTAACTGGGTTCAGAAAAGAGGATAGATCTGTCAGTGACTATTTGCCAAGATGCTCAGGGACGCAACCCCATGCTTTGGGTGTCTTTAGCTTCTAATTGCCAGAAGCTGGAACTGAACAACAAGGGATGAATCGCTCGGTAATTATCCTGTTCTGTTCATTCCCTCCGAAGTACCTGGCATTGGCCACTGTTGGGCTGGAGGGACCATTGTTCTGACCAAGTATTGCTGTTCTTATGTTTAAGTTCCCAGGGTCATCTTCTGAAAGAGTCGTGCAGGTTTCCGTTGAGGATGAGGACTGATAGGTAAATACAGAGTCACCGTTCTGAGAAAAGTGTCTGCCTGCAGGTGATAGTGTTTCTGTCTTATTTTCCTGTGTGAGCAGAACTCTGCTAGGCACTAAAAATCATGGACTGAACAGAGACACTGGATTTATGATTTATTACAACAATCTAAGTATGTTTCCCAAAGCTGATGAAGAGCTCTGTGTGACTCGAAAGCTTGTCTCTCACCAACAGAAGTTGGTTCAATAAAAGATATTACCTCATCCACCTTTTTTTGTCTAATATCAACTTTGTTACATTTATCAATCACATTTGTAATATCATCATTTGTTCAACAGGATCCATTGTCCATAAACCTATGCTGATTAGCATTAATTATATTACCCTCTGTCATGGGGTCAGTTCACCCGGTTGCCCCCCAGAGGAGAAAGTCCAAGAGGGCATGAGGGGAAAAGATCCTCGTGGCTTCAGTTGGTTTCAGGCAGAGGCTTCAGGGGCTTTTTTGGGTTACTTACTTACTTCTTCTGGTCTCAGCTTGTTTTCATTAACTGTCCCTCAGGTCAGGGCCGCATGGCCTAGCGGCCAGAGTCCATAGCAGTGCCTGGCCTGGGGACAGGGCAACATGGCCTAGCAGCCAGAGTCAGTAATGAGAGGGTGTCCACTATCAGGTGCAGTGCCCAGGTAGGAGGGCTCAGGCCCTCCCACTTCACTGAGTCCCAGTCCCGGCCCCTATCGGTGCTGGGAGTATGGCACCAAGTCAGAGGGGATCTGGTCCAAAACACACTGACTTTGATCCTGCACCACCCCCAGTTCCACCATTCAGCTCTCCTGGGCTACTTCCTACCCCATCGCTGCAGGGGTCCTCCCACAGAGCTCCAGGCTGCCTGCTCTCCCCTACTGCAGCAACCACCATCCACTCCTCCTGGGGGTCTTGGAGTCTGCTGGCAGCAATGATCTTCTGGGTGTCTGTCTCTGGGCAGCCAACCGAGAGTAGCTGCTCCTCAATGAGGCCTTTGGGGATGCTCCATCTCATTGGCAAGGGCTGATACGGTTCCTGGCAAGGAGCCTCCAGTGCACATCCTTCCTCCTCACTGGTCAGCCCTGAATGAGCTGGGCTGCTCCCTTTTATACTAGGGTAGCAGTTGGAGTATGCCCAGCAGCGTTTAAGGGGTGGGACTTCCGCCACCCATAGAGCATACTGGGCTCCTTTAGTGCAGTGTAAGCCCACCCCATCACACCCTCCTTTCAGTCTTTACTAATTGAGTCCCATGTCAGCTGTTACATTATCTTGCCTGGATCAATGTCAGACTGACAGGCCTATAATTATGTAGGTTATCCAATTTATCCTTTTAAAATATGAACACAACATTAGGTTTCTTCAGTCTTCTGGATCTTTTCCAGTGTTACAAGACTTACTAGAAATCAGTCTTTATGATCCAGAAAGCTCATCAGCCAGCTCCTCTAAAACACTAGAATGCAAGTTTACTAGACCTGTTAATTTAAAAATGTCTAACTTTAGTAGCTGCTATTTTACATCCTCCTGAGATAACAGTGGAATGGAAAGAGTATTATAGTATGGTATAACTATATCATCTGTTTTTTCCCAAATACAGAACAGAAATATTTATTGAACACTTATGTCTTTTCTGCATTATTATTGCTAATTGTACTATTTCCATTTAGATCATGGGTTGGATTCTGTATGGGAATTCCTAGGTGCTTCTGTTCCTATTTATGTAATTCATATGGCTGAGTTAGATTCTGAAGAATCTGCAGTTTGATTAAATAAAGGTCTCTAGACCTCGGGTTTTTAAATTTAATCTTGTGTGTAAAGTCATGTGAAACTAATTGATGCAATGTTGTCTACATGAGTCTGGGCCGGGGTATAGTTTGAAATAATGTCTCAGAGGTGTGAACTTCCCATTGGTCTCCGTGTTAGTCTAAAACCTAATAATGACACTTTACATGTCATCATTAACTATTTCAGCCCTGATAATTTATTATGTGGAATAGGCAATGGGGATGGAGTGTGAAGCCCAGAGCAATCAAGTTGTGATTTGCTGCACTGAAAGAAATACAGAGGCAAAAGAGCAGGTTGGTGAAAAGAAATGAGGCAGTGAAAGGAAAATAGAAGGCAGGAAGAGCACTGATCCTAAAGATGAGAATATTTTCCAGAGGGTGATGCTGAAAGTGATTTAACAAATAAAAGTTTAGTTTATTATGTGGAGGCCAGGTTCAGACCTGGATCTCTGTATAAACTTCCTATTGACATCTGTAGCAGAGCTCTTGTGGATCAAGAGGAGAATGAGTTCTGAATTTATGCCTGAGACCACAATCAAACATGGAATTCAGTTTTCTCCAAAAATGGATTTGTAGTTTGTGAGGGAATCACAAACTTAAATTTGTTCACACAAACATTCCTGAAACAAACTGACAAAATCAAAGTTGTTCATAGATAATTCACAAACAAAAAAAGTGGCTAAATTATCTGAGTAAGTTGTTTATCGTGAATTGCTCATCCAGCTTTAATAGCAACATAGAGTAACCATGAAAATGGGTCCATATCTGTAGAGCTTTAAAATTAACTCAGTAATTAGAACACTACAACTAGCTTTTCATTAGTATATCTCACAATGAATATACTACCACTATTTAATAGTTATCTAGAATATTCAGCACCTAGAAACACATTTTTCAGTTTACTTTTACTTGACTAGTTAGAAATATACTAATATCTTTTCAAATGAGTAACAAGTAATCAGAAGTTCTGTACAATCAACTGTTTCTTTACTTGCATGAAAATAAAGAAACATTAGAACAAGTTTTCAAACACATGCATTACCTAGAAAAATAAGCAATATCTGAACTTTATTAAGAAATATGAGGGCAGATGATATGAAACATACAAATAAAATGAGAGAAACAAGAACTGTATTATTACAACCCAGATTTTACTGAGTACTAAGGGATTTTAAAAATCCATATATGAATTTTATTTTAGTTAACAATTGCAGCATTCACTGTGGCCATACAAGACGAGCTGGAAGTCAGAATTTATTTAAGACAATCTAAGGTTTTTTAAAGTGCTGACCACCATTGTATCAGGACACAATACAATAATGTCCATACACACATACAAAGTTGTAGCTACGGACAAGGAAGGAAAAATCATAATTCTTATTTAAGAATAATGTGCTAGTGACAACTTCCACCTCCTAATGATACACATTTCCTCCTAAGTGAAATGCTATAAGTGAACAAGAGGTCACATACTGTTAAGAGAAGGGATTATGAGACATATGCCCATTAATTAAGAGAACAAAATTTTTACTAACAGAGGTGGCAATTGTGTTTCCAATCCTATAATCCTTTTCTGGAGATTTGCTTCAGTGTTAGCGACTCACAGAAATTAAAAATGGAAAAGGTTTGTTGCAATAGGTTCCCTTACCTATCTCCTCCCATGCATGCAGCTTTAACTAGAGTAATTGTTTTGTTACATAAGACATATGCATCTGTTTTGTACCCATGAAGCTATAGGAGTTTTACCATTGGCTTCAGTGTTTACAGGCTTGAACACTAGGGCTATGTCTACACTTAAAAAGTTAAGTCTACTCTGTTAAGTCAACTTAACAAGGTCGACCTTGATAAGTAGACTTAACAAGTCGACTTAACTTTTTAAGGGTACGTCCACACTGGGCTTTTATTAAGTCACCTGAAACCCTTCCTTAAGTTGACTTAATAACACCTGCTCTGAGGTTGACATAAGCCTTACGTTGATTTAAAGCCAGTGTGGATGGGGATTAGTGCTAAGTCGACCTTATTAAGTCGACTTAAAGGCATTAAGTCAACTTTAAAAGGTTGACTTAAGTTGACTTAAAGTATGGCCACTCTGCTAGGTCAACTTAACAGGGTCAACTTTAGGTCAACATTGTTAAGTCGACTTAACAAAGTCAACTTAACTTGCCAGTGTAGACATAGCCTAGGTGTGGACATAGCTATGGCTCCCTCCTGAGAAGGGAGCCGTGGTCCCGGCAGAAAGGACCCACGGGTCCCTTCTTGCTGGGAGCCCCGCCCTCTTCTCCCTGGAACCGCATGGGTCCGGGCAAGGAGGGAGCCACCGGCTCTCCTCTAACAGGGGATCCCCGAGGTTCCCCTGTCAGTGGAGCGCTGGGGAGGGCAGCTGCCTTCCCCCATGCTCCAGCTGACAGGATCCCCGAGGTTCCCCTGTCAGTGGAGCATGGGGAAGGCAGCTGCTGCGCTCCATCTGACAGGGGATCCCTGAGGTTCCCGTCAGCGGAGTGTGGGGAAGGCAGCTGTCATGCTCCAGCTGACACCTGCCTTCCCCTTGCTCTGCTGACAGGGGAACCTTGGGGATCCCCTTTCAGCTGGAGCACAGGGGAAGGCAGCTGCTGGCGCTCAGCTGACAGGGGAACCTCAGGGATCCCCTGTCAGCAGAGCACCGGTAGCTCCCTTCTTGCCCAGACCCTGGCCAGCATGGCTCCCTTCCGTCGGAGAGTGGGGGTCCCGGGGAGAAGGAAGCCATGGCTCCCCTGTCCCCAGCTCTAGGTTGACTTAGAGAACTCAGTCGACCTAGGGTGTCCACACCAGGTTTAGGTCGAATTAACAAAGGAAGCCCCTTAAGTCGACTTAATGAAAGCCTAGTTAGGACATGGACTAAGTTAGGTCGACTTAAGCTCCTTAAGTCGACCTAACTTTCAAGTGTAGACATAGCCTGGGGGCTCAGTTCACAAAGGGGACTTAAACATTAAGTATTGTAATGACTAATTTTTAGGCCTGCCACCCAATGGAATCCACAGCCTTGAGTTATATACCCAGCTCCCTATACAGAGGAAAGTCAGTGGCATAAGAAAGGGATTCTTAGAAGCCAGGAAAGAACATGAGTAAGGCACCATCTAAACAAGCCATAAGAATATGCTGAGGAGGGGCCTGGCCTAAGCCCCATCCCTGAAAGGGCAGGTATGGGGGCTTCCTCCAGTCAGGATAGACAGCTGTTAGTCTTCTCCTGGCATTAGATGCCTAAGCCAGGTTAGCTCTTTTTCTCAAAATAAATGATGTGAGTGCCCTAACCACTGGTCTGTGGGGTATTCTGGGGTTTCTGTTGAAGATGTTCCATTATGAATAAACTGCTTAAATATTAATTGGGATAGCAAATGAGAATGACTTTAAAGCAAATTCCAAAGGGGTAGCCGTGTTAGTCTATTGTAGAAAGACAACAGAGTCCTGTGGCACTTTTAAAGACTAACAGATTTATTTATCGCATGAGCTTTCGTGGGAAAAAATCCCACTTCATCAGATGCTTTGGGATTTTCTCCCACGAAAGCTCATGCAATAAATAAATCTGTTAGCCTTTAAAAGTGCCACAGGACTCTGTTGTCTTTAAAGCAAATGGTATGGAAGAGGCAAATTCGGGTCAGAGTTTCAAGTCATCTGCACCTGTATTCCCTTTCTGTGATCCACCAAGGGCTCCCACTTTAGGTTCTCAGCTTCCAGCCATCACTTCTCTGGGGCAGAGACCCAGGTCTCACTTCCTTTTGCCCAGGGGTTTTAACACTGCACAGCTCGCTGAATTACACTGCAGTATCCCCACTAGGCCACACTCTCTAAACAGACCAGTGTCTGCACTTTGTTGTCTTTCTGAAGGATCTGACCAGTATATTTCTGACAGTTATAAGTTACCACCAGGTCCTTCTAAGCAAGTACATTTATTCTTAAAGTAAAAGCATTGAGAAAAAACATATACAAACAATAAAAGTTCTTCTATGCATGCTAGAAGCTACTGAAGGTCAACCATTCATCTTATGGGGCCCTTGCAGGTCAAGTCCATGCAATATTTACACAAGGATTGCTCCCCTCCCTTTCTCAAACAGAAGGCTCTGTCTGTTTGCTGGATGAGAAAGAAGGTCTTGAGTGAAGATATCTTTACAAAAGTCCTTTCTTTGTTTGTAATTCCCTGGGGAATCCACTTTGAATGAATATGTGCAAGCATCCCCAGGAGGTGGTATCTCTCTGGCTGAACTGCTTTAATCAAACCCTGCTGGTTTTTGTTCCTGAAGGAGCTATGGTAAACCTCTACCGTGGAGTAGAACACAACCTTACATAAACCATTCACTTAAAATAGTGGACCCCAAAGACTGCATGGGGTTGATCTATCTGTTATATCTCCCTCTTAGAGAAGTTACATGCAGTTGAAGCCCACAATACATAAACTTACTATATTGAGGTCTTTCAAGGGTACTGTAGGAAATTGCCATATCTGTCACAGAGATATTCTGAGAGATTGACCTATCAGAAGAGGATGTGCTAGAAGAGATTGACAATATAAGGAAAGTTACATGAAAATCTTACATGTGTACCTGGAAAATTTCAAGAAATGATCAATTAAAAACAGAACAACAAAATACCTGAAATATTGAACTATGATATAGTCTGACCAGTATGGTTTCTGCAGAGGAAAATCATGCCTTCTTAATTTACTAGGATGCTTTGAATATCTAAGTAAAGTTAAGGAGATGTGGTTGGTGTTGTTTATTTAGAATTTTAAAAGGCCTTTGACTAATTTCCTCACAAGAGGCTACTAAAGAATCTAAGTAGATGTGAGGCAAAGTATTGGCTGAGAGACAAGAAGCAAAGAGTAGGAATAAATGGTCAGTTTTCATCATGGGAAAAGATTAACAGTGGAGAAGCCAGAAAATTCTGACTAGTTCCCATGTTATTTAATATAGTTATTTAGTGATCTGGAAAGGAGGTTGAATGAGGTAACAAAATTTGCAGATGACACAAAATTATTTGAGTTAGGGAGAACCAGAGAGGTCTGCAAGGAATTTTAGAGTGATCTAAACAACATAGCTGAATGGACAATATGATGGAAAATCAAGTTCAATGTTGAGAAATGCAAAGTAATAAACATTTTAAAGAAGTCATATACGTTAGTGGGTCAAAATTAAAGATGGATGTATCTACACAGCAGCTGGGAGGGTTCTTCCTAGTGTAAATAAATGGAGACACATAGCTTTGCTCCAGCCTAGCACACAAAAAAAAGCAGTGGGACCATGGCAGCACTGGTGGCTTTGTCTAGCACCTGAGTGCATACCCAGAGGGTCAAGTAGGCTTGTACTCAGGCTCATTTGTGTCTGTCCCTACAAGGCTTAAATGATGATCTGTTGGCTCTTCTGACCAATCAGGGAGTTCAGTCACTTAGTGATGGTTAACTGGGCCAAGTCGAGTTCATTGGGTTGCCAGGCAACTGAGTCCAGAACCAGCTGAGTTCTTGACAGTCATGGTGGATAAGCAGCTGAACACGAGCTGCCAATGTGATGCTGTAGCCCAGGGGTTGGCAACCCCCGGCACACATGCCAAATATGGCATGAGGGCCGAGCCTAAGCGTCACGTGGTGCTGCTCAGGCTCCTCTGCTTGCCCCGCCCCCCAGCATGGCCTGGGGCCACAAGAGCCCTGTGCCGTGGCTCGCCTCTGCTCGCCGCACTTCCCTGCTGGGGAGCGTGGCCAGCAGGGGGAAAGCAGCTGTGGCGTGGGGCTCCTGGCCTCTACTGGCCTTGCCCCCTGCTGGGCAGGGCTGCTGGAGGGGAGCAGGGCAGGTTGGCTGCCTGAAGGAGCTGGCCCTGGCCCCGGCCCCGGCCCCGGCCCCGGCCCCGGCCCCGGCCCCGGCCTCGTCTGGGAACCGCAGGCTGCACGCTGGCGGGAGCTGGCCCTGGCCCTGGCCCTAGCTCCGACCCAGCCCTAGCCAGCCAGGAACCCGTGGCCTGGCCCCGCCCCCTTTTGGTCCCGCCCCAGCACCTCCTGAGCGTGTGGTGGGCGGGGCTGGCACAGGGTTGCCGACCCCTGCTGTAGCCAAAAGAACTAATGTGACTCTGGGGTGCATAAATGCAAATCTTGAGTAGTAGAGAGGTTATTTTACTTCTGTATTTGACACTAGCGGGAATGCTGCTGAAATACTGTGTCTAACCTGCAGAGTGAAGTACTAGAATAGCCTTCCAAGGCAATCGGGGGGGAAGGGGGGGGAAAATTTAGCTGGCTTCAAGACTGAGCTTGATAATGTTTATGGAGGGGATGGTATGATGAGACAGCTTTAGCAGATTGTCATATTGGGAGTTGGGAAGGAATTGTCTCCCTGGGCAGATTGGGACATGCTGTTTTGTTTGTTTGCTTGTTTGTTTGCATTCCCCTGTAGTGTGGGGCATGGATCACTTGCTGGTGAATTCTCTCTACCTTGAAGTCTTTAAACCATGATTTGGGAACCTCAATGACTCAACCATAAATTAGGTGTCTATTGCAGGAGTGGGTGAGGTTCTGTGGCCTGCATTGTGCAGGGGGTCAGACAAGATGATCATAACGGTCCCATCTAACCTTAGAGTCTACGAGTCTAATCCAGTGGTTCCCAACCTTTTTGCCCCGAGGGCCACAAATACAATTTTTATAGACATGAAGGGCCACAAGTCTATTTAATTAAAAGTAAATTAAAATTAAATGAATTAAATTTCTATTAAATTCCATTAAAATTAAACAATTAATTCAAATTAATTTAATTACTTAAATTTAATTTAAATTTTAATTAAAACATTTATTTAACATTTAAAAACATTTATTTAATAGAAAGCAAATTTTATATATATATATTTTTAAAAATAAAAAATAGTTTTAAAATTTAAAAATTAAAAAAAAAATCTAATTCTTAAAAACAGTGGTGGCCAGCCCAGGTCCCAGCTGCATGCTGGGAATGGACAAGAAGGAGGTGGGGGCTGGCAGCTGCAGCCTGGGGCCCGGCTCTGCGCTGAGACCTGGAGGGGTGGGTGTAGGGGTGGAGGCCATAGCCCGGCTCCAGACTGCATGCTGTGGGGGGGCCGGAGGCCTTAACCCAGCTCCTGGCTGGCTGTGAGCTGGGACCGGGCTGGGGATGGGCATGTCCTGGACAACTGCAGGGGAGCATGGGCCAATTGAAAAAGCCCTGTGGCCTGTGGGCCAGGGTTTGGGAAACCCTGGTCTAATCCACAATTCAGAAAGAATGCTGGTAAATTGTAGAGGGTTTAGAGAAGAGCCAGAAGACTGAGTAAATGATTAGAAAACCTGCCTTCTAGTAATAAATTCAAAATCTACTTAGCTTAACAAAGAAAAGGTCAAGGTGTTACTGGATTGCAATCTATAAATATCTACATAGAGAACAAATTTTTAATAATGGGCTCTTTAGTCTAACAAATAAAGGTCCAGTGGAGGCCAAAGCTAGACAAATTTTGACTGGAAATAAGGTATAAATCTGACAGTGAGCAATTAACCATTGGAACAATTTAGCAAGGGTCATGGCAGAGTCTTCATCACAAACAAGTTTTAAATCACAATGGGCTATTTTTCTAAAAGATATGCAATAGGAATTATTTGGAGAAAGTTCTGTGCATTGTGAAGAGGTCAGATTAGATGATTGCAGTGGTCCATTTCTGGCTTTAGAATCCATGAAAATTTACCCAAATACCTCTCAGTCTGGCTGAGTCCCCAGCAAGTCCTGTTCCAGTGTCTTTAGCTCGGTCTACACTAGGAAGTTACATTGGTATGTCTGTTTCTCAGGGACATGAAAAATTCACTCACCGGAGGGACGTAGCTATACTGACCTAGCCCCCAGGGTAAAGAGAAGAATTCCTCCGTTGACTTAGTGACTGCCTTTTGGGGAGGTGGATTACCTATGCCGAAAGGAGGACCCTCGCTATCAGCATAGCTAGTGTCTATGGTTTATGTGTAGATTATCCTTTGATCCTTACAAGGCCCTGGTCAGGCTCACCACAGTGAGAATCTCCCAACTCCTCTTTCAAACTCAGCACCTTGTCTTCCTCTTGTCCTCTTTAAGACTTTCTACTGAGTCAGGAGCCCTTGCCTCCTGCTACCCAGGCCTCTCTATTTCTGGCCTGGCTCCCACCCTTCCCAGTATGCTGCAGGCTTTCTTTATAGGCCTGCCCTCCTAGATATCTTTCCCTGTACCTGGGGGCGGGGAAGAGGGGAGGGGCAGGGGCCTCCACCCTGCCAGTGCTGGGGAAGTGGTGGCGCCGCCCATTCACCAGAGGATAAGCACTATGCTCCCACCCCTCCCCGGGGCAGGCTGGTGCCACTGTTTGCTCCACTCTGGGGGTGGAGCAGTTGCGTGCTGTATGGCCTTCAGTGGGGCCTTTCAGGGCCCGTGGCCTTGCAGGGCCACTGGAAGCTGCAGCACACACCAGTTGGCCCCGCTGCCCCTGGGGCCAGACTGGCTGGAGCGGGAGGCCAGGGTCCCTGGAGGGAGACCACTGGTGGGAGGCCGGGCCCCCAAGTGGGGGGCCCACCAGGGGGTCGGGGCTCCAGGCGGGGGGAGAGGAGGCACCAGAGAGACGGGGCCCAGGGCCCCAGGTCCCCTTAATCTGCCTCTGCCTGTATCAAGACAATCTCAATTAGGACCAGACACACCTCTTTCCCAGGTGTCACAAGGCTGTCCTAATTAAGACCTTGTCAGTTTTGTTAACCCTTTTCTAGGTTCAGTTTCTTCTTACCTAAATTCCCCTGAGGTACCTAGGTGTTATGGCTTTAGGCACAGTGCCCTAAACCAACCCTGTCATGAGGACATGCAGTGAAATTAAAAAGTGGCAAATTTGAAACTGATACCAGGAAATACTTTTTCAAAAAACACATAAATGAACCATGGAACTCATTGCCAGAGGACATCACAGAAGACAAAAATTTAGGAAAATCTAAGAAAGGGATTGGATGTTTATATCAATGATAACAAAATTTAGAGTTAATGCTGATACACATTTATGCTTCAGGACTTAAGCAAATCTCTAATGACTAAGGGCTAGTGGAAAACCCTGATGTAGGAGGCAAAATATCCTACATCTGCCTAGTGCCTATTGTAGGATTTCTTGCACCTTCCTCTAAAATATCTGGTGCTGTTCACAGTCAGAGTCAGGATACCAGAGTGGTTGGGCCATGATCCACTCTGACAGTTCTGATGTTCTTATGTCGATTCTCTGGTGCTCTTGCGGAATAGTGCTGCCGTTTTGTCCTTCCTTTTTCTCTTTCTCTCTCACTGTGCTCTCCATTTCTTTCTGTTTTCTTGATTCCAACCTTTGAGATAACCTTTCTGCTCCTTTTCTACCATTTTTCTTATGACTTTCCTGCCAGAGGTACTGTGGACAAGTAGAAAGACAACAGAGTCTTGTGGCACTTTTAAAGACTAACAGATTTATTAATCGCATGAGCTTTCGTGGGAGAAAATCCCACTTC
>ML685952.1:180803-201986 GCA_007922175.1 Pelusios castaneus | reverse complement strand
GGCTACCCCTTTGGAATTTGTGGACAAGTAGTTTGAGTCTGGGACTGGAACAGAGGGAGTCCTGAGTTCCAGTGCTCGCTCAGACACTAAAGCCACATGTCCAGTAAAGAGCTTACAACAGTACAGCTATACCAGTGCAGCTGCACTGCTGTAAGATTGCTTGTCTAGCCGCTCTGTGCCTACCGTAGAGAGCTATCCATTAGTATAGTAAAACCACCTCCAGGAGCAGTGATACCTATGTCAGTGGGAGAAGCTCACCTGCTGACATAGTGCAGTCCACTCTGGTTCTTCTCAGTGTAATTTATGTCACTTGGGTATGTTTGTTTTTTTCATACCCCTGCACGGCATAAGTTATACTGGCAAAAGTGGCAGTGCAGACATGGCCTGACTTTCTCTCAAGATTTGTCCCGAATTTCTCCATCTGCAAAATGGCAGCACTAATGATTAATTATCAACTGCATATGACTACTGTGACAATTCAATATGTAATGTTTGCTAAGTATATTAGAGAAAGCTCTGTGTAAATACTAATACTAAAATGTTGTGTTAGTAGCTACTGCACCAGGGGTTGGCAACCTTTGCCTCCTCCCTGATCCTCAGCAGATGCTGGTGGCCCACTACGTAGAAAAAAAGTGGTGATCACCGAAAAATTTGGTGGCAGCCACAACTGGAGTCAGGGAAGTGGAAGTGGCGCTTCCCAGGCATACAGCTGAAAGGAACCCCTCGTGGAAAGAGGTGGTATGCCTGGGGATGGGGGTATGCAGGTATGTCATGGAAAGAAGCTGCCCGGAGTGGCTTCTTTTGGTGGTGGCGCATTGTGTAGAGGAGCTTCTTTATGCGGCATGCCTGATTAGCACGGGCATGGCAAGGACCGCGCACACCACAGCTGCCCCTGAAAGGCTTCCAGTGTCAGGAGTGGCAATTTCTGTGGCGTCACAAAGGGGCTGGCTGTGTGCTGCTCTGAATGGGTTTGCGTGCCACTATCGTGACACGTGCCGGGGATTGCCTACCCCTGTACTACGCCTTTGTTTGGCTATGTCCCTGCAGCACATTGATTTCCAGGTGAGCTAAAGGGAGGTGATATTTCCAGAATTTGTGTAATTTAGTATTGCGGAGAAGAATGGTGTTGAGAAAATCAAGGGCACTTACATGCATTTAAAAAAAAAAGCTGGGAAAAGAACTAATTTTCAGATATGTCTGAGATGCCAATTGAATAGTCAGTACTGAGCCTCCAAACACAGACATTGGACCTAAAGACTCAATTGTAGCTGCTTCTTGAAGATCAAGGGCTAGAGGGGAACTGACATGAAATAACACACATTTTTTTTTCATTTAACTCAGGGAAATAAAAAAAAATGCACATTTTAAAATCAAATCATGAATATGCAATCATTAAATGAGACTTGCAAGCAATAGCTTGCTCATTATATACTCCCAGACTCTAACAGTTGGAAAGATCTATTTATCTCCCAGAGGTGTTTTGAGGTTTAATTTAATATTATTTGTACAGAGCTCTGAGATCCTTGGAAAGAAGGAAAGGCATCATTATGATGTTATATTCTTTTCCAATAATTTTGATTATAATCTTTTGCCCTTCTGGCAAATTACTATTAATTAACTCTCTCCTCCCACCTCCCACATCTCTAGTGAGATATATTCATAGATTCCAAGGCCAGAATGGACCTCTGTGATTATCTAGTTTGACGTCCTGTATAACACACGCCATAGAACTTCCTTGAATTAATTCCAATTTGAATTAGAGCATATCTTTAAAAAAATCCAATCTTAATTTAAAAAGTGCTAGTGATGAAGCCTTCATCGTAACCTTTGGTAATTTGTTCCAATGTTTAATTACTCTCTCAGTTAAAAATGTATGCCTTAATTCCAGTCTAAATGGTTCTAGCTTCAACTTTCAGCCACTGGATTGTATGAAACTACTCTCTGCTGGATTATAAAGCTCATTATTAAGTGTTTAATCTTCATCTAGGTACTTATAGATGTTGATCAAGTCATTCCTTAACTTTCTCTTAACTGTTCAGTTAAATCATTTGTTTTCCACCAGGTTACACAGTGGTCTTCCAGAGGGTACATCAAGTCATCTAGATATTTGCCTTATTTTACAACCGGCTACATAAAAAGCACTAACAAAAGTCAGTACAACCTAAAATTTTATAGGCTATGTCTACACTTACCAAAGTTAGTTTGAATTAGTTAATTTGAACTAACTAATTCGAACTAATTTTAGTTAGTTCGAATTAACTTAATTCAAATTAGCATGGCCCCACTGAAATTTTAGTTCGAACTAAGCAAGTGCCATGCATGGCACTTGCTTATTTCGAATTAGTCAGTTGCATTACGTTCAATGTGCCGGTTAGTTCGAACTAAGCAGTTAGTTCGAACTAACACGGCCACATTGACTTAATTCGAACTTAAGTGTTAGTTCGAAAGGTATAATCGAATTTATTAGTTCGAATTAAGGAAGCCCTTAGTTCGAACTAATGAAAGCCTAGTGTGGCCAAGGCTTAAGTTAGTTGCAATTAAGCTTCCTTAATTCGAACTAACTTGCCAGTGTAGACATAGCCATATAGACCTGTTTATACTGTTCTTTATACTATACACTGAAATGTAAGTACAGTTGATTTATTTTGTAATTATCTGGTTAAAAAAAAAGGAACCAATTTTTCTGTAGTAGTGTGCTGTGAGCCTTTTGTATTTATGATGTCTGATTTTGTAAGCAAGTAGTTTTTAAATGAGGTAAAAGTTGGGATAGGCAAGACAAATCAGACTTCTAAAAGGGGTCTGTACTGGAGACTGGAAAGTTTCAGAGCCACTGAATTACACAGATCAAGTTCCTTGAGTCTATCACAATAAGGGATTGGTTAAAACTAGTCCATTAATTGTTTTTGTGGCTCTTTGAAAGATTTTTTCCTCTTTTTATCCTTAGAACTATCAGGGAGTAAATTGTGCTCTTTCCTGGAAATCTGCTGTGTGTCCATTTTTGAGCTCTTACACCTTAATTTTATGTGAATATTTTATAAAGACTTCCTTTATAAAAATGTTAATTAGTCACTGAAGTTAAAGAACTGGAAACAGAAAACCCCAAAGAGTTTAAAACAATCTGACTAAAAATCCTTTCCCCTTTTCATCTGCTAAATTTTAACTTTCTGGTCTATTGTGATGTTGTCATTTCACTAGCTCTCCAGAATCCTCCATGACATTTTCCAGGATACGCAGATCCTGATTTTTTTGTAAAACACCTTTATGTGTTTAGGGCTTCTTTTTAATCTATATCAATAAGAAGCAGTAAAGGAGAAGAGAGACCGCATTTAGCAGGTCAGTTTTAAGGATGATTTCTTTGCTTCTAAATTCATTGATCTTTGCTTTGGGATCTGGCAGGGATGGATTTGACATGGGTACATTCTGAGAATTCAGTTTTTTTAGTTAAACAAAAAGGACAAAATACCGTGGCACCTTAACGAGACATTCTGGAATGGCTGTAGAATCATTTTTCAAAGCAGCGCTTGCAGTTTCCATTTTAAAGTGTGGTAATTGTCAGAATTATCTGTAAAATTGTAAATTGTCTGTAAAATGACCATTTGTTATACTATATATGTATTCTCCTTCAGTGGGTTTGCTTTCTTTTACTCCGATCCAATTACATGTCAAAACAAGATTTCTCACCGTTGCTGACAGTGCAAGTTCAGCCTGCTATCTGAAAATCAAGCGGGGCTCGTTCTGCTTCAGCACACTATCACCCACAGTACCAGCATCCTGGAGCCTGAACTCATCTGGGTTTTTTGATTATGCTCAAGGCAAATATATGTGTAGCCTATACTTCAGCACTCATTATGCTGACACTATAGGAAAAATGTCTGTTGTCAGTAAAGTGAATGCGACCTAGTAAAGTGAATGCGACCTCGTAAATACAGGGAACAAATACAGGGAACAAATAGTATTAGTGTCCCTTTTTTTCATTTATTTCTCTAATCCTTTTCCCATTTTAAAAAATTGCTTAATCAACTAAATGGTGGTTGCTCTGCTGTGAAATAAATTAGTCTCTCAGCAATTGAAGTTTAAAGTCTGCAATAAAATCATGTCACCATGTTGCCATTTTAATGATGATGAGACATTTATGATATGCCAGTTGTTTGTTATCTTTACACAGTAAATCAAAATCATGGTTCCTGGCCCAGAGGGCTTCAATTGAAACCTAGATTAGACAAAATACAGAACAACAGCTCAGGAAGTGAGTAGGTGTGCAAAGACGACTATTGCGGAAAAACTCATTGAAGGACTGAGCTTGAGGGAGAGAGTTGAAGGGAACAAGAACAGAGAGATGATTTCAGGCATAGTAGGTGATGTGATAGAAAATGTGAAATCAAGGGAGGGAGTAGTGAAGTGAAAGGTCTAAGATGAGCATAGGGAGCAGAAGGGTAAGCAGGAAAAAATAAGAGCCAACATATAGGGGGAAGTAAGATTCTTTAGAGGTATGTAGGGCTTTTCTTTCAAACTGCATTTCTTATTCCGACAGGACAATCTGTGTTCATCAGGCCCCTTTACCTTAAAATATCCTCTTGGCTGCCACAATATGGCAAAGCAGTGTCTCAGTACATTTATCAAAATGTCTCAGTTCAACAACATCATCCCAGAGGACGTAGGGTTAAAGTGGCAGGTTTACCAATGTTGTGGTTGTCACTTTTTTGGATAACACAGCTACCCCTCGGGAGCCACTCAATCAGAGAAATTACTACTGAGTGACATGACGTATTCTCTCCTCCAAGGCTGTGACAGCACTGTCAGCCATTTCTAGACTTTGATTTGGGAATGTAAGTTTGGGAACAAACTTGTCTTCAGCTTTTTCACTAGAATTACATTGTGAGGATCTCTTTTTTCAGGAATACAAGGAAAGTTTTTAGTATGTGATACAGCTAAATATCTTCAGTTATATATTATGGACACCTTCCTTGCTTCCTTTTTTCCTGCTACTTTTCCCGGTGAGGGTCACAGCAGCAGCTTGGAGAGAGGGAGGACCAGATCTCCCCTTTTTCAGCAACAGGTTTCAGCTCCTCCTGTGTGATTCCCAGCCATTCCAAGGCCAGCCGGGAGATATAATCCCTCCTGGGTCAGTCCCTGGGCTTCCTACCAGTGGTACATGCCCAGTATAGTTCCAAAGGAAACTGACCAGGGGTATCTTTATCAGGTGTCCAAACCACCCCATTGACTTCTCGTGATCCGGAATAGTAGCGGCTCTACTCTGAGGTTCTCCTGAATAGCTGAGCCCCTCACCCTATTTCAGAAAGTCAGCCCAGCCATCCTGTGGGAAAACCTAATTTCTACCACTTGACCCCGTGATCTCGTTCTTTCAGTCATTCAGGGCCGGCACACAACATTTTTGCATCCGAGGCAGGGAGCTCAAATGATGCCCCTAAACCCTCTTGCTTGGGCCAAAACGTTGAAAGGTCTCAATTCTGCTTTCTTCCTGTTCTTCTCCTCCCATGGTACTGCTCTGCTACCTACCCCAATAAAGGAGAACGAACAACTTCAAATGCCTTTTTCAAAAATTTTAAGTAACTTTCAAATGCCTGAACAGCAAATGTAACTTTTCTTGTCTGCATAGTAAACACTGGCATTTTTATCTGTTTGAATAATCAAAGTGGTGATTTCCGTGCCTTCTTGGTTGCAAAGATTTGAACTGCTTCCTGAAGGTCCACAGTCTGGGCCCGCTCATGCTCTATTGAGATGGTTGCAAGGCCAACCAGCTATAGTCGCTCTCAACACTCAATTGAAGGGGACAAAGCTGGTAGCAGGGCCTGAATGAGGGAAGATATCAGCGTCTTAAGGGCCTAACTGGCTCCTACTACTTCAGTTGACTGCCTGTTCTCCTTAAGTGGGTGCAAGGAAGCAGCAGGAAATAGAAAGCTTCCTGAGAAGCTGGTGTTAATCAGTCCAGGCTCCTGGGGGTGCTAGAGAAATACATAAGAGACTCCTCCTCCTCTCTCTCTCCCTGCAGCTCCTGCTGCTTTCTGTGATTCCCTCTCACCTGCTCTCCTGCCTGCCTGTTATGTCTCTTGTGCCCTCTTTCCTCCAGCACAGCACTCCACCATCTCTGTGCATCTAGAGCAGAGAGAATACATCTGCTCCAGCAGCAGACACAATTTTCTACACTCTGGGTCCTAGTGGTGCCCCTTTCCCCTAGTCAGGCACCTGAGGCAGCTGCCTCAGTTCGCCTCATGTTATGGCCAGCCCTGCGGTCATTACCCAAAGTTCATGACCATCAGTGAAGGTGGGGAGTGAACACCTTCCTTTCCTGGCAAACACAGCCATCTGGTCTCAAGACACAGATACTGTCCTCGCATTTACCTTACTCCCCACACTCGATCCATGAACAAATGTATCCTCTCCACAGACATCCTCCACCCACAGATACACTAAGACTTTGTCAACACGTGTGGTGGCAGGTAGGGCACCTGTAGCATCATGCTACAGTGAAGGGCAGACTGTTCCCAAGCTCACTGTGAAGTGTACCTACATGTGATGGTGAAAGGCTCCAGCAAGAAGAGAGGAAGTGGGAAAGGGGTGTCTTTCGCTGCAGCAGGGAAAGGTTCCATTAGGGGTGAGCTGTCAGAGCCTTTCCCTCTGTCTTCCTTCTGCAAGAGTCCCCTCTGGTGGAGTCCTTCACTGTTATGGGGAAAGGCTCTGGCTGTTGGGAGACAATGGAACACTACACTGTAGGATATATACCCTAAGGTTCAGGCATGTACGGTACGTCCACACTGGAGCCTTAGGTTGACTTAAGGACAGTTAAGTCGACTTACAGAATGCTGTGTCCACACTGGGCGCTCATTAAGTCAACTTACGTGCTTCCTTAAGTCGACTTAATAACACGACCTCTTAAGGTCAACCTCAGGCTTAAGTCGACCTTATTAAATCGACTTGTGCAGTGTAGATGGGGAATGCCTGTAAGTTGACCTAATTGGCCTCCAGGCCCCCTTGCAGAGTTCATGACCACACCTCTGTCAACCTAGCACCTGCCAGTGTGGATGCAGGGCTGTGGACTCCCTTAAGTTGATTTAACAAGGTCGACTTTAAGTTGACTTAAAGTCGACCTTGGTTAAGTTGACTTAACAGAGCCTCCAGTGTAGAAGTACCTGCAGAGTACTCTACTTGCCTATGTAGAGCTCACTGTCTGCACTGCTGTTTACCCTGTGCTAGCTGGGCATGTGGTGTCTGTACTCTATGCACTGCTGTAAGGGTAGACATGCCTTAAACATGTTCTCCATACACACCCTGCATTCACAGACACAACATACATGCCTTCCCCCATACACAGGTAAACACATAGACACAGGCTCTCTCTAGCTCTGTAACTCTCTCTTCCTCCCCGCCTCACTCACATGCCTTCCACGCACACAGGTACACTTCCACTGTACACAGGGTGAAAGCTGGATTGATTTCTTTTAAAATCCTGTCAGTCTGTCAAAGCTGTGGGTTTAGTTTTCAGTTGCCTGTATCTTTCCATGGTACACTAGTAAGATAAGAAGAGAAGGCAATGAGTCAGCTGCCCTCAGAGTTTGTGACTTGTTCACTTCCGATCACTGCTGATTTTTATATATTCATGGGTTTTAAGGCAAGAAGATAATCCAATCTCCTGAATAACACAGACTATAGAACCTCATTAATAAATTCCTTCATAAAGCCTATAATTTCTGAGTTAGTTAGAACACACCTTTCATGAAAACCATTCAATATGTGTTTAACCCAATGTATCCACCGCCACCCAATATCAGTTATTCAGGTTATTACACTCACTTTTAAATATATGTGCCTTATTTCTAGTCTGAATATATGTATCTTCATCTTCCAGCCATTGGTTCTTGCTGTGACTTTGCTAAACAGAAGAACCCTTTGCTATTTGAAATCTTCTCTTCATGTATGTATGTATAGACAGTGCTGAAATACCCTCTTAATGTTCTCTTGGAAGAACTAAATAGACTGAGCTTCTTTAGTCCATAGAAGACTTATATAAGAACTCTGTAGAACTGACCTATCCCTAGCATTATTTACCATTCTATAATTTTTTGTGTCCTCTACAAATTTTACTAGCAACTTTCTTTCAAATTAGTGGAAAAGATATTCAATAGCACGAGGTCAAAGCAGATCTCTGTGAGATCCCACTAGTAATGCGCTCATGTTACAATCTTTACCATTTACAATGACTTTTTGACACCTATGATTTAGCCAGTTTTTAATCCATTGAGCACGTGCTACATTGATGTTGTATGGTGCTCTTTTTAAATTAGAGTGTTTGCACTTGCAACTCAAATGCCTTGTAGGAGTCTACATATGCTATGTTAATATTGACCTTTGTCAACTAAAGCTGAAATCTCTTTAAAAATAAATTCACATTTGCTTGACAAGACCAGTTTTCCTTAAAACTATGCTGATTTGGCATTAATTATGCTGCCATACTTCAATTCTTTATAGATCGTGTACTATATCAGCCTTTTCATGGTTTTACCCATGATCAGTATCTGTTTAACCATCCTGCAATTACCTGGGTAATCCTGTTTCCCCTTTTAAAATATTACTACAATATTAGTTTTTTCCCAGTCTGGGACTTCTGAAACATTCCAAGATTTGTTAAATATCAACATCAATGATATAGAGCAGTGGTTTTCAAACTTTTTTTCTAGGAACCCAATTGAAAAAAAGCATTTATGCCTGCGATCCAACAATTACATCTTTCAGCAATGCATTCCTGTGCCAGCAGCAGGGTGTGCCACGACCCAGTGCCTGAGGATCTGCGACCCAGTACTGGGTCCCGACTCTGAGTTTGAAAACCTCAGATTTAGAGCTTCTCCGCCCATTATTTTAAAATACTTTGGTGCAAGTTATCCCATCTTGCAGATTTAAAAATATTTAACAGTTGTTGCTTACCCTGGTACATGGTTATGATTAGGGAACAGAAAGTATCTCTGCCACAGGAAAATGTGAATACATTATGCCTCTTCTTTCCAAATACAGAACATTTCCCATCTGCAGAAATCCACACAACTCTCCCAGCACAACTCCTAAATACAAATCAACACAACCATCCACACAACAATACAACCTGCACACACAACCATCTCAAACACATATAGCCACTCACCACAGCGCACATTCTTCATTTGCCATCTGCACAAATCAACACAGATCTCCTAACATAGCACCGCCCCTACACAAATCAACACCAACCACACCCACAGTACAATGAGCACACATTATCCTGAACTCTGAAGCCTAGAATGTCTGCTGAGTCCCTGTGACGTGATAGAAATAGGTATAAGCATGGTTGAGAGCTCATTTTCTTTAGTCAAGTTCCAAAGGGGTAGCTGTGTTAGTCTATTGCAGAAAAGCAAGAGTCCTGTGGCACTTTTAAATACTAATAGATTTATTTATTGCATGAGCATGGGAGGAAATGAAATGCAGGGGAGTGTATGACCTTGATTTCCTCCCATTCTGTAAGTTTCTCATCTTCAAAGTGTCTGACGAAGTGGGATTTTCTCCCACAAAAGCTCATGTGATAAATAAATCTGTTAGTCTTTAAAAGGACTCTGTTCTTTTTCTTTAGAATATCATCAGATTCAATCATCATGAGATATATAGTCTCTACTGTCCAATTATGCTTTCAGTTATTTTTGGCTTTTTTATATACACAACTTTATGAGTTATACAGCTTTCAGCTAATTATTATGATTACTTTTATTATTATTATTATTATTATTATTAATAATAATAATAATAATAATAATAATAATTTTATCATCCCTGTCTAGTATGGGTCTATTAGATAGGATTTCTTTTGTTCTTGATATATTTTTAAAATATATTCTTATTGTCTTTAACACTATTGGCCATAGATTTTTAAATGACACAGTTAACTTTCCTTTTCAATTTTCTGCATTTCATTACTGGCACTCTGTTGTCACTGCTATCATCTTTATTTTTTCATGTTGTTTATTGTTGCATTCACATATCATCTTAGCCAGGGTGGCATTTTTAACTGAAGAAGCCTTCTTTCAAGATGGTAGCATTGTGAGGGGTTATGACATCCAACAAAGTTCTGTTAAGCAGCTCCCAATTATAATTCATACTGTTTCGTTTAAAAATCAGTTTTGCTCATGACTGTTTGGCCCTTCAAAGCACGACATTTATATATAACTGGTCAGGATAATAATTAATCGTCACATAAATACAGAGAGATCATGGTAACTTGCACTTAGGCAATCACTAAATATTAATGCAGTGATCAGTTCATTTTCATCCATCAGAAGGAGGTATAATATAGAATAACTCTGTCGGGTAACTTTATATTAGCAAATTATTTTATAATTTTTTTAAAAAGTTTTATTTATGAAAGCATGAGACTTTCAGTATATGTCCCCCACTCCTGAATGGTCCATAACTCTAAAGCACAATAGGGTATCTTTAATGAAAAGCATCAATCCAGCTCTCCTTCTGACCATTCTGTCCTTCCTGATTTTAACATTCCAGTCATGTGAATCCTTCTATGAGGTTTCAGTAATGTCAGTTAAATCAAATACATTCTCAGGCCTTATCTGTACTAGAAAGTTTTGTTGACACAGTTTACAGTGATGATCAAAAAGTGCTGTAATTACAACACTTGTACCTGCTCAAACCTCAGTTGTGTCACTGAAACGTGTGCACAGTTGGTGTTCTGGGATTGACAGTGAGAGTAGTGCATTGTGGGCAGCTATCCTACTGTGCAGCTCAGCACCTTGTGCTGCTAGGAGTCATGGGAAGGCAAAGAGGATTGCATTGCATTGTGGGCGTGGGCTCAATGTACTATGATGCAGAGATTTCCATCCTGTCATTCCGTGGGTTTCCTATTGCATTTTGTGGCATTTTTCATTGATCCCAGTTTCCTGAGAGCCCACCATCTCTATCCAAAAGGATGGATCCCGCACTGTTCTCCACTGTTGTTGTCAGTGGTCTAAACACATCGTGGTTGGTCATGTATTATGTCATGAGCTTCCAATCAGAATTGGAATTCAAAGCCCCTGACCTGCTGTGAGCCATGCAAACAAACAATGCTGAATTAACTATTTGAATTCATGGAGTACTGCCACTTCTCCATGCATGAAACAAGCAGTGAGTTGGGAGGATCACATCGCTATGCAGGTCTAGAATGATGAGTGGTAACTGCAGAAGTTTTGAATGTGCAAAACCACCATCATGGAACTCTGTGCGGCACTTGTCTCCCTGCCCTGTGGCGCAAGGACACCAAAATGAGAGCTGCCCTGTTGATGGAGAAGCATGTGGTGATCACAGTGTGGAAGCTGAACAAACAAGGAGGCTGGTGGCACTTTTAAAGACTAACAAATTTATTTTCAAAAATCATGCTATACTAACTAACTAGTATGACTACCCCTTTGGAAAGTGTAAAAACTGGAAACTCCAGATTTCTACTGGTTGGTCGCTAATCAGTTTGGAGTCAGGAAGTCCACCGTTGAAGCTGTGTTATTGCATGTGTGCAGGGCCATTAATCACATTCTCCTGTGAATGACTGTAAGTCTTGGAAATGTGGGTAAAATATTGAATGGTTTCACAGCAATGGAACACCTTAATTGTGGTGGGGTGATAGATGGCATGCATATCCCAATTTTTCTCTGGACTATTTTGTGACGAAATACATCAGTAGAAAGGTGTACTTCTCCATTGTACTGTGGGTGCTTGTGGATCACAGTGGGCATCAGCATGAGTTGGTCAGGGAAGGTGCATGATATCACATCTTCAGGGATGCCTGTACAGAAAGCTGCAAACAGGGACTTTCTTTCTAGACCAAAAGTTTCCAGTGGGGGATGTTGAAATGCCAAAAGCGATCCTGGCAGATCCAGCTTACCTCTTACTGCCATGGCTAATGAATATCTATGAGGGCAACCTGGATAGCAGCAAGGAGCGCTTCAATAAAAGGTTGAGCAGATGCCAAACGACCATTGAATGTGCATTTGGCAGATTAAAAGTTCTCTGGTGATGCCTTTACGGCAGGTTAGGCCTAAATGCTGTGTGCTCCATAATATTTTTCGACCTTTTTGGTAGAAAGACTGGAGACTAAAACTTTATATAGCAAACCACCAAAACATCTTTAGCAGGTATGCCTTCAATTCCTGGAAGTCCATGGCAAATTTCACAGTCAATACCATCGAACTCCAAGACTGAATTTGCTGCATTGGTAAGAGAGGGCAAGACAATGGCAAAGACCTTACTGCAAGCAACCTTCAGTGTAGCAAATGCAGCAGCTCAGACAATGTCTTCAGATGTAGCGATGAGACGAAAATTGTGGCTCCAGGAATCAGTCTCTCTTTTGAAATACAGTTGGCAATACTGGACCTTCCCTTTGAGGGGCCAGCCCTCCTCTCATCACAGACTGACTCTAAGCTACATAGCTTAAAGAACTCCTGGGTACGTCTACACTGGCAAGTAAGGTCGACTTAAGGATGCTTAAGTCGACCTATACAAAGCCGCATCCACACTGGGTTTTTGTTAAGTCGACTTAAGCATTTCCTTAAGTCGACTTAATAACACCACCTCTTTAAGTTGACTTAAACCTTAAGTTGACTCCTTGAATCAACTTAAGGCCAGTGTAGACAGGGATTAGCGCTAAATTGACTTTATTAAGTCAACTTAAAGCCAGTATAATGGCTCTCTTTGCTGTTAAGTTGACTTAACAAGGTCGACTTAAAGTGTAGCCAATTTGTTAAGTTGACTTAAGAAAGTTGACTTAACTTTTCAAGTGTAGACATAGCCCCTGAGCCATACTAAAGTTCCTGGGCTTATATATTACAGTGTCCCAGAGGAAACACTATAAGCTGTAGCTCATGCCCAGGTTTTATCAAGGACAACCTAGACAGGATGGCAACTGGAAAAGGAAGAGAAATAATAGAAGGAGGCCTCTACAACCCTCCACTAACCAGGGCTCTGAACAAGTGAAGCAGTCCTCAGGGACCATGATAAACTTTTGAGGATGTGCCTGACAACAGCGCACTAATCAGTACATTGGATCCACCCCTCTTTTATTTTCAGATCTACTATCTCAATTCTACCATGCATGGTCCCAGATCACCTCAGACCAGTGGGTCCTACACATGGTGAAACTGGAGTACTCACTGCAGATTTCATATATCCCTCATTCCTATCCCTCACCCTCTCTGTCTCTCTTTAGGGACTCGGCTCTGGAGCAACTTCTTCAGCAGGATGTGCTAGTTCTCTTAAGAGTAGGAGCAGTGGAAGAGATCCCTTGGGAGCTAAGAGGGAAGGGATTCTACCTCCACTATTACCTAAGCCCAAAGGCCAAGGGTGGCCTTCGTTCTATTCTGAATCTGAGAAATCTCAATAGATTTATGAAGTAGCTGTGATTCTGCATGGTCTTCCTTGCCTCCATCATCCCCTGTCTGGATCTGGGCAATTGGTATGCCATTGTCAACTTGAAAGATGCATACTTACATATGGCCGTTTTCTCAGGCCACAGGAGATTCCTCTGGTTTATAGTCAATCCCATTATAAGTTCATGGTCCTGACCTTCAGACTGTCGTAAGCTGCCTGGATAGCCAACAAATGTATAGCAATAATCACTGCCTTTCTGAGGAGGAGAGTTCAAGTGTATCCCTACCTTGATGACTGGTTGGTCAAGGGACACACCAGAGCACAGGGTGATGAGAGTGAGAGCCTGATAAAGTCTATCTTCAACAAACAGGGTCTTCTGGTCAATAAACAAAAGTCAGCTCTTACATCTGCTTAGAGCAGTGGTTCTTAACTACTGTGTTGGAATACATTACTGTCAAGGAGAGCCGGGGAGATGGCTGGATTCTGCCTGGGGGGACAGGGCTGGTGTGTCCTGTAGGGTTGCAATATGCCACCAAGCATGTTGCTACCTGCAATAGATTGAGAACGACTGACCTACAGGATAGAATTCTTTGGAGAAATGCTAGAATCAGCTCAGACCAGGGCAACCCTTCCAGAGGCCTGTTTTCTGACCCTTTGTGACATCACAGAGGATGTAAAGCATTATCCCATGACCATGGCTCTGAATTGCCTAAACTTTTTGGAGCATATGGTGGTATGCACTTACTTCATTCAACAAGCAAGGCTACGCCTCAGACCCTTACAGCTGTGGCTAGGCTCAGTTTGCCATCCAGCTTGGGGCAACATAGATAAAGTAGTCTTGCTCTCCCCTTTCAATGGTACAGGCCCTAGACTGGTGATGCAGCCCACACAATATAAGTGCAGAAGTATCCTTCTCAACACCTCATCCCTCACTATGTCTGGTGATGGATACTTTGGCAATGGGATGGGATAGCTCACCTAGGCAAGCCCAGGACCCAAGATTTTTGGTCCTATGCAAAACTCTCACTCCACAGCAACATGAGAAAGGTGAGGATGGTATGTCTGGCTTGTCAAGCCTTTCAAGGTCACCTGAAGGGCAAAATAATATTGGTCCTAAAGACAGTATGATTGTGATGTTTTATATAAACAGACAAGATGTTGTACACTCCTCTCCCCTGTGCTGGGAAGTCCTCAGGCTATGGGACTTTGCATTGCTTGGTTGATACACCTAGAAGAATCCTACCTGCCTGGAGTTCAGAATGCAGGGTTGACAGCCTCAGCAGATCATTCCTCAGCCATGATTGGTCGATCCGCTTGGACATGTTGAGCGATGTCTTCACTTGCTGAGATGTTCCCCAAGTGGCCTTATTACCCATGAGAGTCAACAAGAAGTGCCTGCAGTTCCTTTCCTTCCTGAATCACCTGGGGTCCATCATAGACATTTTTCTCATCCCATGGATGGGCCAGCTGTTCTACACCTTCCTTCCTACCCTGTTCGTCCACAAGGTCCTGCTGAAGATCAGGCAGGAAAAGTCTGTTGTGATTCTGATAGCACCTGCATGGCTTTAACAGCACTGGTACACTTGACCTCTCAGTGGACACCCCAATCACTCGACCCTACCTCTACTCCTGGACTGGAGAACAATATCTTCTGGCATCCCAATCTGGAGTCTTTACACCTCATGGCTGAACTCTACGGAGCTGGTGTGCTCAGAGTTGGTTAAAGAAGATCTTCTGAGCAGCAGAAAACTCTCAACGAGGGCCACTTAGTGAAGTGGAAAAGGTTTTCTATTTGAGCTACCCAGATGTACATACTGTCCACACTGGTATCAGTTCTGACAATCCTGAACTATTTACTACATCTTAAACATCAGGGACCATCTGTGTCATCAATTAGGGTCCACTTAGCAGCCATTTCAGTGTTCATCTTGGGGAAGCAGGCTGTTCAGTGGTTGCGTGTTTTCTGAAGGGTCTGGACATACAATATCCTCCTATACACCAGTCAGTTCCACAATGGGATCTCAGCCTCATACTGTAAAAGCTGACGGTACCACCATTTGAACCTCTGGTAACATGCTCACTACTCTACCTTTCTTAGAAGGTGACCTTCATAGTGTCCATAACTTTGGCCAGCAGGATGCTCATGTCAGAATCTCTTTATACAACTTTCTTTAAGGTCAAAGTACAACTCCATCCTCACCCAGCTTTCCATCTGAAGATGGTTTCCCAGTTCCATGCAAACCAGGACATCTTCTCCTTGTCTTCTACCCAAAACCACACACTAATAGCTGAGAACATAGACTGCATTCACTGGATGTCTGGTGGGCGTGGGCCTCTTACATCAAAAGAATCAAACCACTCTGAAAGACAGCACAGCTTTTTGTAGCAGTGATAGACAGAATGAAAAGGATATCTTTTTTTTCTGAGGGAATCTCTTCATGGATCACCTCATGCATCAGGGCCTGTTACAACTTGGCAAAGGCACCTGCCCAGTGGTTAATGGCCCATTCCACCAGGGCACAAGCATCCTTCACAGCTTTCCTGGCCCAGATTCTGATTCAGGACATACGTAGACCAGGCAGCACCTTTACCCTTACTACACTATTATGCAGCAGGCCAGAGACGATGCTGTGTTTGGCATAGCAGTACTTTTATCTGCGGGGCTTTGAGCTCTGAGCACACTTCCTATGGTCTGGCTTAGGAGTCACCTATTTGTAATTTACATGAGCAAGCACTCGAAGAAATAATGCTTACTAACTTTTGTAACTGTTGTTCTTTGGGATATGTTGCTCGTGTTCATTTCAAGACCCACCTTCCTACCCCTTTGTTGAAGTCAGCTGGCAAGAAGGAACAGAAGAGGCAGACGGTCAGCAGGGTCCTTTATACAGTGCCATGAGGGAGTGACTCCAGGGGGCAGTAAAGCTGACTATAGGTACCACTAGGGAAAAAGCTTCCAGTGACTGTGCACACAGCACAACTCGAAGAACAAGAGTTACAGAAAGCTAAATTGGTTTGTTCCTCTCCTTTAGCTCCCTTCTGAGCGCTCTCAAGTTTTCAGGTGTCCATGAATTATCATCTGAAGTTATGTTGTTCATGTCATTATATGTCATAACCATTGAGAAGTGTTGCCTCCCATTTTCAGCACCTCATCTAGTTTTGCAGGTACATGGCTTGTCTTCATTCCAGGAAGACAGCGCACCATTTTGTTTGTTCTTCAGGGCTTTGAAAAACCTAATATTAAATATATAAAACCTGGCCAAATGACAACCAAAGGAAGCTATCATAACTATCTACAGGGATTAGAAAGGTGTAAACACCAGGGAGGAAAAGAGATTGTTTAATGTAATTGAGAACAGTTGGATGGCAATGAGCAAAAAGGCATCAGTAAAGAATTTCCATTGGTGAGATTTACCCAAAGTTCATTAGAAGTCTCCCAAAGGAAATGGTGGGAGACTAATGCTTGGCACTTTTAAATTAGAGTGGACAAAGGACAGGTGGGTATCCCAGCGGGATAGTTTAATTGAATAAAGGCTGGTCTATACACAAAGATGCACCAAAACAACAAATTCAGGTTTAATTAATCTTTTTTTGTTATTTTATTGGGAAGGCGCATGTGGACACTCTTATCTCAGATTTGAAAACATCCTATTTAGATTTATCTTAAATTGATTTAAAAGAATCCTCAACCAAGAGCAGTTGATGGAGAAAAGCACTTTTGGCTACTGCTGTGTCATGCACAAATAGATACCTCTCACTAACTCATCTGCCATTGAGTATGAGGGGAGACAGAACCTCACACCAGAGAGCTTTCCAAACAGATAAGCAACTACCCAAAATAATGTTATGGGATCTTAATTCTAAAATAAAGAACAGAGCCATAAAAAAGGTAAGGCCTTTCTAAAAGATTCCAACAGTTAAGGAAAAGTCACCAGAACTCTGCTGTGACTGGCATCAAAGGCTCAAACAGAGCTAAAAATATGGCTAGCTGAGCTTTTCCTATTCGTTTGGAGCAGATTGTCAATGCCAACATGATTATTTATCAATTGGGTGAGGTTTGGGGGGAGGATAAAAGCGACTCATGCAGCAAGTCTGCCCCACTGCCAGTTTTGCTTCAAGATATTTGTTGAGTATGCTGAGCTCTCCCTCCTTTGGTGTTTAGAAATAGACTGTCTCTTTCTTTTTCCGGCCTTTTCTTAAGTTTGTATGTGTGTATTTTCTTCATTTCTGGATTTGTAGAATAAAGGACAGATTTGGGGAGGAGTTCTGTCTAGGACAGTACTTTGAGGCATTTGTATAACCAGTACAAAATATCTGGGCTAGGGGAGGTGTGCTTTGGGGAGAGAATGGAGTGTGGAATTATGGCATAGAACCAGAGGAACTTCTGGTTTACTTCATGAAATGGCAAAATGGATCTGTGTCCTGAATGGAATTAGCTCCTGTTATTAGAATTCCCTTTGTCTTTCCACAACTCTAATGAAATCATCCATTAACTCTGTGGCTGCTGGGAACCATTCGGGGCAGAGTGAGAGTCTGTGAGTGCGGGAGGGGGGATATATTACTGTAGAAATCGTTATAGGAAGTGAAACATACATGAAAGTTTCATGGCTTTGCCCCTTTCCCTTGGCTCACTAGCTTATGGTGTTAGCTCTGCCAATGACAGCACCAGAATCAGCATAAATATAAATGGAGATAGATGAATAAATGGCTAGTCAAAGTAGGAAATGTTCTTTTCTTTTCTTTTTTCCGATGGCTTAAATAAGCACAGCAAAGCTGGTTTTTTTATCACGCTCCTGCTCCTGCATTTTTCCAACCCAATTAGGCCATTACTAGGGCTAAATGAGGCATGGAAGCCTCCAAAAGTCACACCGTCGTCCTGGAGATGGAACGCGTATTGCTGCAGAAATGGCGGGCAGGTGAGTGACTGGGGCTCACTGGAGTGTGACCCTGGGTGTTATTGAGTTCCAGCCTATGTAGAAAGATCACCTTCACAATCAGGAAAAAAAAGTCAATTTTTCAATTTTATTTTAAAAGCCATGCTGTCTGGTGGGGTGGTTGCTCTGGTTACGGTCAGGTAATGAGACTGTTCCCCTGTGCTGCCGGCAGTGTGAAGGTACGGGTGGTTGTAGCTCGGAGCACAGTATATTGTAGAGATTTTAATGGCGATTATATTGGTCATTGTACTATGTGCTTTCGCTCTCATATGTCTGCTGCTCCTGGCTATCTCAGGCCTATTAAGCTGCGTACGAACTTGCTGTTCCGGGGCCCTTACAGCCAATCCATCAGTCAGAGTGCCATCTTACACTCTGTCCACAAACTCATCTGACTCCAGAGCTGCTGAGTGAGCTGGCAGGCAGGGGTAGAACTGTGAAAATGTTTCACTCCCTGTAAACTTTTCCACATTCGCACCAAGAGGCGTGGTCCCTTGGATCCAGAAAGTTAATGGATTATTCCACTCAGGGTGGGCAAAGGCACAAATGGAATTCTAGTGACAAGATTTGCCATTCATAGAATCATAGAATTTTAGGGTTGGAAGGGACCTCATGAGGTCACCTAGTCTAACCCTCTGTTAAAAGCAGGACCACTCCCACTCAATCATCCCAGCCAGGGTTTTCTCTAACCGAACCTTAAATATCTCCAAAGATGGAGATTCCACCACCTCCCTAGGTAACCCATTCCAGTGCTTCACCACCCTCCTAGTGAGAAAATTTTTCCTAATATCCAACGTAAACCTCCCCAGCTGCAACTTGAAACCATTGCTCCTTGTTCTGTCCTCTGTTAGTACCGAGAACAGCCTAGCTTCCTCCTCTTTGGAGCACCCATTCAAGTAGTTGAAGGTTACTATCAAATCCCCCCTCAGTCTTCTCTTCTGCAGACTAAATAAGCCTAGTTCCTTCCGTCTCTCCTCATAAGTCATGTGCCCCAGCCCCCTAATCATTTTCGTTGCCCTCTTCTGAACTCTTTCTAATTTGTCAACATCCTTTCTGTAGTGGGGAGCCCAAAACTGGACACAGTATTCCACATGTTGACCTCACCAGTGCCGAATAGAGGGGAATAATCACATCCCTCGATCTGCTGGCAACACTCCTACTGATGCAGCCTAATATGCCATTGGCCTTTTTGGCAACAAGAGCACACTGTTGACTCATATCCAGCTTCCCATCCACCATAACCCCCAGGTCCTTTTCTACAGCGCTGCTACTTAGTCAATCGGTCCCCAGCCTGTAGCAGTACATGGTATTTTTCCATCCTAAGTGCAGGACTTTGCACTTGTCCTTGTTGAACCTCATAAGATTTCTTTTGGCCCAATGCTCCAATTTGTCTAAGTCTCCCTGAATCCTGTCCCTGCCCTCCAGCATGTCTACCATTCCCCCCAGATTGGTGTCGTCCATGAATTTACTGAGCGTGCAATTAATCATCATCCAGATCATTAATGAAGTTGTTGAACACAACCGGCCTCAGGACTGACCCAGTTTTCTATTGACCTTACGGTCCATTCATCCAACCCACACTTCCTTAACTTGCTGACAAGAGGCATTGATCATGAGTTGTCATTATTTTGCCAGCTCATGTATTCATCCAAGGGATTACTTAGTCATTTCCAAGATGTAAACATACACCCTAGTCTTTTCCCAAATTTCTGAGCACTTTTTGCGTTGGTGACAGAAATGTGTTAACAGAGACTTTCCAGAGCTTCTTCCATAATCTACCCCTTGTTTATTAAACTAAGAACTGAAAAAAATTTCATACGACGCAACCACCTAAGAAACCTGAAAAAACCCTGTTTAAAATATCAAAGGATAGGAGGCTTAGAAAAAAGATCCGCTGAGTTCAAATGTGGTATCTCATACTTTCTTTTGGATGGGAAGGCCTCTGCCGGAGGGGACAGAGGATAAGGCATGATTTAGCACATTAATGTTTTAGCAATCAAGTTGTTTCACACTGAAATCTTACTGTCACGTACAGTATTATGCACATATGTTTTCACATGTACTGAAAGTAAATCAGCACATATAGTAACATTTATATGATGAAAAGACTTTAGCATATAAAACTCCTCAGAGTACTTTAAACAATTGGTTTCATGAGCTGAATAGTGCTTAGGCCTCTCTTTTTCCCTCCCCTTGCCTCTAAGCCTATTTCTGCCACCCATACTCTCTGTAAGTAGTATCCTACTCTGGAAGTGGACCAAATGGTACTAATTGCTGAGTAAAATGCTGCTCAGCAGGAGAAAGGTGTTGGATTCAGGTCCAGTTTGGACTTTGCCCACTGAAATCAAGCCAGGAGTGAGGGGGATACAGTTCCAACCTAGGACAAGAGCTGTTACACTGGCAGATCTCTAGCCTATACTGCTTCAAACCACCACGTAGACTGGGTCTGTTGAGCATGAGTGCAGACAAAAGGAACCCAGATTTATTTTCATCTGGAAAGAGGAGTGAGAGCTTGTAGCAAGTGGAGAACTGGGACTCTTCAGGGATAAACTTTCATAGGATGAAAAGCAACATTTAAAGGAGTCCATATAGACCTTTAAAATGCTGCAGGAGCCTAATTGATGTGCCTAATTACATAGACAGATGTAGCTTGAATATCATTAAGGTTGTAACCATTATAAATCTGATTTTCATAAATCCTCTTGTTTCGAGGCATAAGCCAATTACTGACTAATGGGGTTACATAGAAACTTTCCCTATGAAAATTCCAAAGGGGTAGCCGTGTTAGTCTATTGTAGAAAGACAACAGAGTCTTGTGGCACTTTTAAAGACTAACAGATTTATTAATCGCATGAGCTTTCGTGGGAGA
>ML685952.1:159228-180403 GCA_007922175.1 Pelusios castaneus | reverse complement strand
GGGAGAAAATCCCACTTCGAAGTGGGATTTTCTCCCACGAAAGCTCATGCGATTAATAAATCTGTTAGTCTTTAAAAGTGCCACAAGACTCTGTTGTCTTCCCTATGAAAGTTATTCCATAATTGTCCACTGGGAGGGAGGGGGGTTCCACTTTCCTTTGAAGCATCTGTTACTGGCCACTATCAGAGATAGACTCCTAGGCTAACTAGGCTGCTGGTATGAATAAATATGGCAATCCTATGGCCCTACATAGGCTATGGAATGGATAACAGGTCACTGTGGGAAGAGATAGTCAGCATCAAAGTGTAATTGTTGAGAAAACCTTTTACTTCCTTCCTCCGTCTTTTAGATAGGGAAAATTTTTAGCCAGGGAAAATTTATTTCACCCAAGAAGTGTTAATAGAGTTGCAGTGAAAGCCAGGGGTTGAGCATTATGCTAAGTGTTAGGGCAACTGATCCTTTTTGAAATGCCGTTGATTGCACTGGCTGAGAGTCTCATGTCTGAGGTATCATTCTTTTGACATCCTCTGCAAACAAATGCAGCTTTGCAGGCCCCGGAAGTTTTCTATAGAGAATAATAATAAATGATAATAACTTTGCCCTTCTACATCGCCTTTGATCCAACGATCTTGTAGTGCTTTACCCAGGAAGACAAGGGTGATTAGCCACATTCCGGGATCATTAGACAACATATGACTGTGTCCTCAGTGCTGCATCATGTTCTCCTGCCCCCATGGAAGATGCTGGCATAGGACCAGCTTTACAGTGAAAAGCAGGAGAGGGGCATCAACAAAAACAATGCTGTTATTTTCTTCCCTCAGATCCTAATACTGTGTTGAGATTCTGTTACCTGCTGAATGCAGGTCAAAGTAGATGATTATAATGATCCTTTCTGGCCTTGAAGTCCATGGATATGTCTACATATTGATAAAAAACCCATGGCACCAAGTCTTATAGCATGGCCAGCAGCCTCAGGCTCACAGGGGTTGAGCTGTAGGGCTAAAAATTGCAGGCTTGACATTCAGGCTTGGGCTGGAACCCAGACTCAGAGACCCTGCAGTGTAGACTTACCTATAAGTCTGGGTATGGCCAGCAGGATAGATATTCATCCTACTTTAGTCACTTCTTCCCCTTCAATGCCCATTTCTGTTCCCGCATCCTAACTGCCGTCTCTCGTATCTAACTTTTCTCCACTCCCCTGCCATTGGTGTTAGCCTGAGAGGCTTTCCCCATTCATTGGTTTACCCAGGCTTTTTATCTCCTTCTTGGTAGCCCACTGCCTCTAGTGACCCCTTTCAAAGGTACTCTACCTACAGAACTCATCTTCCCCTCCCCTCCTTCCAAGATCCTTTCCCACCATATACTTTTTTGTTTGTTTGTTAGTAGTAGGAGGAAAGAGATTGGACACAGTATCCAGGGATGGAGGAAGGGATTTGGGAGAGGGACTGGGGGAAGGAGGGGGGGAGGGGAGAAAGAGGGTAGAAGGAACCATTATTAATCATTTTATAAAAATAAGAACAAGGGAAAATGGACATAGAAAAATGGACAAAGAGGTACATCAAGATACAGTATGAAAAATAAAGTAATATAGAAAGGAAAGAGGAAGAAAAAGAAGAAAAAAAGACACATAATAAGAACCAAAATGGTATATTAATAAACCATGTCGAATTAAATTTTAAAAATTACCATAACCAGTCCAACCAAAAGGGTTTTTAATAAAAGGAGCAAGCTAGACTGGAGCAGTTAGGGCTGGGGCTAATTTAAGCTCTGATTCAGCAAAGTACTAAGGCATATGCTTAGCTTTAAGCATCTGGTGAAGTTTCACTGAAGTTAAATCTCATTAAAGTCAAGTACCTTCTTAATTATTTTGTTGAATTGCGGCAATGGATGCTGGAATTGGCTCATAAAAGCTACATTTTTGGATCCAACACTGGGAGTGGCACTGTTTATTTAATACTGTGTTATGAAGTAGTTTTGAAATGTTATATTTCACCAGGACCAAATTAATATTTCATTTGACCTCCATTGTGTGGCATTGGTGAGACACAGTTTTCATAAATTTCTGAAATGGTCCCTGACCATATTACAGGTAGGGAACCAAGCACGGGCAAACAAAGGGTGCATCTACACTTGTAAATTAAGTCGACTTAAGCTTGCTTAAGTCGACTTAATTTACTCTGCATCTACACTACACTTTCCTTAAGTCGACTTAAGCAAGCTGCTTAAGTCGACTTAAGGAAAATAAAGTCCATTTAATGAAAATTAAGTCGACTTTATTAAATCTACTTTTAATTCGACTTTAGGCTTAAGTCGACTTTAAGTCTTTAAGACTTTAAAGTCGACTTAAGCCAGTGTAGACCTGGAGTAGCCCTAAGTCGACTTTAAGTAGACTTAGGGCTCTCCAGGACTCCCCCACTGCACTCCCTGTCAGGGGGGTGGCACAGGGAGAGCCTGGCATGCCCCCCCAAAGGGCAGGGCAGAGCCCTGCCCGCCCTGCCCCTATGGCCTGCCAGGGTCCCTGCCCCCCTTTGCCCCATTGTACCCAGGTACAATGGGGCAATGGCTGAGCCCCCTGGCACTGGGCAAGGGGTGCCCCCCCTGCCACCGTGGACCTGCCCAAGCTCCCCCTAGCCCCTACAAGTCGACCTAGACGTCCAGTGTGGACACTCTAGGTCGACTTTGTAAGTTTCCCCCTAAGTCGACTTTAAATTTAAGTGTGGACATGCTAAGTTGACTTAAATTAACAAGTGTAGACATAGCCACTGTGACTTGTCCAAAGCTACACAACATCAGTGGCAGAGCTAACAGTATGTTGTAGGCCAGGGGTGGGTAATAATAATTAGAGGGAGGCTGGTGATGGTGGGGGAGAGTTGGCCTGGGGCCAGAATGGAGGGGGAGGGAAGAAGAGGAACTGGGGGAGGAGGGATGGAGGAGAGCCGGTGGGGAAGGAAGTGAGGGGAGCTGGCAAGTGGGGGGGGGGGGAGCCAGCCTGGGGGTGAGGGAAAGTTGGGGAAGACAGAAGGGGACCGGGCAGCACTGGCTGTGGCTCTGGCACACCGCAGCCCCTGTCGCAGTGGCCCAGCCCCAGAGTGGTGCAGCATAGCTGCACAGCACCGGACAGCGGGGTGGAAGGGAGCAGCGCAGGGGCACTCTGGAGTGCTGCAGCGCCCCTGTATGCTGGCGGGGGTGGGTGGATGGTGCAGCATTGGCCCCCTCGAGATATGAAGCACAGGCTGGGTGGAGGTGAAAGGGGGTGGGGAGAGGCCTCAGGCTGGCCGGATCCAGCCCATAGGCCATATTTTGCCCACCCTTAGTGTAGGCATTCGATCACAGACCCTTTTCTAACCAGTATAGAATATTGTTTCCCTTGTCCAATGATAGATAGTACTAACTTTCTATCAGAGCTCAGGTAGTATATTTCATAGAAAGGCTACATCTCAAGCAGACTGCTGTTCTGGGAGCTCAGAAATATTATGGCTTTAAAGAATAAGCATTATTTAGACCATTCCTGACAGATGTTTGTCTAACCTGCTCTTAAAAATTCTCCAGTGATGGAAATTCCACAACCTCCCTAGTCATTTTATTCCAGTGGTTAACCCATGCTGGAGTTTAAGCCCATTGCTTCTTGTCCTACCCTCAGAGGTTAAAGAGAACAATTTTTCTCCCTCTTTGTAGCAACCTTTTATGTACTTGAAAACTGTTGGTCATATCCCCCCTCAGTCTTCTCTTCTCCAGACTTACAAACCCAATTTTTTCTGTCTTCTGTCATAGGTCACGTTTTCCAGAACTTTAATAATTTTTGTTGCTCTTCTCTGGATTTTCCCCAGTTTGTCCACATCTTTCCTGAAATGTAATGCCTAGAACTAGACATAATACTTCAGCTAAGGCCTAATCAATGTGAAGTTGAACAAAAAATTATATCTCATGTCTTGCTTACAGCACTTCTGCTGATACATCCCACGATGTTTGCTTTTTCTGGAGTAGCGTTACATTGTTGACTCATATTTAGCTTGTGATTCACTATGACCCACCAGATCCCTTTCCACAGGACTCTTTCCTATGAAGTCATTTATCATGTTGTATGTATGCAACTGATTTTTCCTTCCTAAATGGAGTAGTTTGCATTTGTTCTTATTGAATTTCATCCTGTTTACTTCAGATCATTTCTCCAGTTTGTCTTTAAAGGTGTCTCATAGACTCTAAGGTCAGAAGGGACCAATACGATCATCTAGTCTGACTTCCTGCACAATGCAGGCCACAAAACCTCACCTACCCACTCCTGTAATGAACCTTTAACCTATGACAAGTCTTCAAATCATGATTTAAAGACTTTAAAATACAGAGAATCAACCAGCAAGTGAACCATATCCAATGCTACAGAGGAAGGCAAACACTCCTCCCCCCGCTAGTGCCCAAGTCAATCTGCTGTGCGGGAAAATTCCTTCCCAACCCCAAAGATGGCAATCAGTTAAACCCTGAGCATGTGGGCAAGTCTCACCAGCCAGTCAAGAACTCAGAACCCACCCCATCTAATGCCCCTTCCCAGATCACTGGCACATCTATCACCAGTGGTAAAAAATGGACAATTGTGAAACTAAGCCTTCCTGTCATATCATCCCCTCCATAAATTTATCACGTTCAGTTTTGAAGGCAACTATGTTTTTCACCCCCACAGCGCCCCTTGGAAGGCTATTCCAGAACTTTACTCCTCTGATGGTTAGAAACCTGCGTCTAATTTCAAGCCTAAATTTCCTGATGGACAGTTTGTATCCATTGGTTCTTGTGTTCATATTGGCGCTGTATTCAAATAATTCCTCTCCCTCCCTGGTATTTATCCCTCTGCTGTATTTATAGAGAGCAATCATATCTCCCCTCAGCCTTCTTTTGGTTAGGCTAAACAAGCCAAGCTCTTTAAGTTGCCTCTCACAGGGCAGGTTTTCCATTCTGTGAATCATCCTTGTGGCCCTTCTTTGCACCTGTTTCAGTTTGACTTCATCTTTCTTAAACATGGGGGACCAGAATGGCACACAGTATTCCAGATAAGGTCTTACTAGTGCCTTGTATAATGGTACCAATACCTCCCTTTCTCTACTGAAAATACCCCTTCTGATGCACCCCAGGACTGCATTAGCTTTTTTCATAGCCGCATCACATTGGCGACTCATAGTCATCCTGTGATCAACCAGTACGCCCAGGTCCTCCTCCTCCTCCTCGGTCACTTCCAACTGATGCGCTCCCAATTTATAAGAAAAATTCTTGTAATTTATCCCTAAATGCATGACCTTGCACTTCCTGTTATTAAATTTCATCCTATCCCTAATACTCCAGTTTACAAGGTCATCCAGATCTTTCTGTGTGATATTCCAATCCTCCTCTGTATTGGCAATACCTCCCAACTTCGTGTCATCTGCAGACTTAATTAGCACATTCCCACTTTTTGTGCAAGGTCAGTAATAAAAAGATTGAATAAGATTTGTCCCAAGACCGATCCTTAAGGAACTCCGCTACTAACCTCCTTCCAGCTAGATAGTTCACCCTTCAGTATGACCCGCTGTAGTCTCCCTTTTAACCAGTTCCTTATCTATCTTTCTATTTTCATATTGATCCCCATCTTTTCTAATTTAACTAATAATTTGCTATATGGAACCATATCAAATGCCTTGCTGAAATCTAAATAAAGTAGATCCACCGTGTTCCCTTTATCCAAAAAAATCTGTTATCTTATCAAAAAAGGAGATCAGGTTGGTCTGGCACAATCTACCTTTTGTAAAGCCATTTTGTATTTTATCCCAGTTCCATTAACCTCAATATCCTTAAGTACTTTCTCTTTCAAAATTTTCTCCAAGACCTTGCATACTACTGAGGTCAAACTAAGAGACCTGTAGTTACCTGGATCACTTTTACTCCCTTTCTTGAAAATAGGAACTACATTGGCAATTCTCCAGTCATATGGTACAACTTCTGTGTTCACAGATACATTAAAAATCCTTGCTAACAGGCTGGCAATTTCATGTGCCAGTTCCTTTAATATTCTTGGATGGAAATTATCTGGACCTCTCAATTTAGTTCCATTAAGCAGCTCAAGCTTGGCTTCTACCTCAGATATGGTAATTTCCACCTCCACGTCCTCATTCCCATTAGCTACCCTACCTCTATCCCCAAGCTCACCATCACCTTCATTAAAGACAGAGGCAAAGTACTTATTTAGATATTCAGCCATGCCTAGATTATCCTTGATCTCCACCCCATCCTCAGTGTTTAGTGGTCCCACTTCTTCCTTCTTTGTTTCCTTCTTATTTATATGGCTAAAGAACCTTTTGCTATTGGTTTTAATTCCTTTTGTGAGGTCTAACTCTGCTTGGCTTTTGGCCTTCCTCACTTGATCTCTATGTGTTCTGACCTCCAAGAGGTAGCCCTCCTTTACTATCCCTCCCATCTTCCACTCCTTGTAGGTCTTGTGCTTCCTCTTAATCACCTGTCTGAGATGTTCACTCATCCAGCTTGGTTTACAATGCTTGCCATAAATTTTTTCCCCTTCTTTGGAATGCAGGCTTCAGATAGTTCCTGCAACTTTGACTTGAAGCGATTCCAAGCATCCTCGACTTTCACATCCATGAGTTCCTTGGTCCAGTCCACTTCCCTAGCTAATTCCCTTAATTTTTTAAAGTTAGCCCTTTTGAAGTCAAAGACTCTGGTCACAGATTTATTTTTGTTTATCCTTCCATTCAGTTTGAACTGGATTAGCTCATGTCCCCTACAGCCAGTTCCACTATGAGGTCCTTACTACTGACCAGTACCATGTCTAAGATTGCATCTCCTCTCATTGGTTCAGAAATTGTTTGGTGGAGAAATTCATCTGCTATTACATCCAAGAAAATCTGGGCCCTTTTATTGCTACTGGCACATGTCCTCCAGTCTATATCTGGGAAGTTAAAGTCTCCCATAATCACACAGGCTATGTCTGTGCTTGGCCAAATAAGTCGACTTTGCTAAGTCGACTTAGCATGTCTACACTCAAAAATTATGTCGACTTAAAGGGGACCCTGCCAAATCAACTGAGCATCCACGCTGGACGCCTAAGTCGACTTGTAGGGGCTAGGTGGACCTGGGACTGGTCCACAGAGGCAGGGGGAGCACCCCTTGCCAAGTGCTGGGGGCTCAGCATTTGCCCCACTGTATCTAGGTACAATGGGGGCTGAGCAGGACAGGGACACTGGCAGGGCATAGGAGCAGGGTGGGCAGGGCTCTGTCCTGCCCTGTGGGGGGAGGGAAATGCCAGGCTCTGCCTGTACCAGCCACCCTAGCAGGGAGGGCAGTGGGGGAGCCCTGAAGCCCTTCAAGTAGCCTTAAAGTCGATTTAGGGCTAATCTGCATCTACACTGGCTAAGTCGACTTAATAAAGTCAACTTAGCCAGTAAAGTCGACTTTAAACGAGGTTTTAGAAAGTCGACTTTAATTCTCCTTAAGTCAATTTAAGCTGCTGCATAAATCGACTTAAGGAAAATGTAGTGTAGATGCGGATTAAATTAAGTCGATTTAAGCAAGTTTAAGTTGACTTAATTTCTAAGTGTAGACGCACCCACAGTTCCCAGTAGTGGTTACTTCCTTAAAGAGGTCTCTATCCATGTTCAAATCAGATTCTGGTGGTCTGTAACACACCCTAAGCACTATCCCAAGAGAAACTAGTAGCTTTCTTCCCCAATGTGATTTTAAACCAGATAGACTCTGTTTTACTAATTCCATCACTTTGAATTTCTTTACATTCTATTGCATCATTGATATGTAATGCCACTCCCCCAACTTTGCCATTACGTCTGTCTTTCCTAAAGAGCACATAGCCTTCAATACCCGTACACCAGTTGTGAGTACTATTCCACTATGTTTCTGTTATCCTTATAATATCTGGTTTCACTTCTTCTACCAGTAGTTCTAGTTCCTCCATTTTGTTACCTAGGCTTCTTGCATTAGTATACAAACATTTTAGATTTTGCTGCTTGGTTTCACTCACATTCCTTACCCAATGTGGCAGTATTGTACTACTGCCAACATCGCACATCAGACCAGTATTTGCACTTCCCTTCTTTCTAACATCCATACTGCTCCCTGCATCTATGTCCTTTCCTATTTCATTTTCCTTCCTCTCAATGCTAATATCAGGCTTGGGGATTGTCCGGGCATCTCCCAACCATCTAACCGGACTCCCTAGTTTAAAGCTCTCAATCAGTTGAGCTAAGCTCCCTCCTAGAAGTCTGTTTCCCTCCCTATTCAGGTGAAGTCCATCCCATGCAGTCTTCTGTCCACGAATGCCTCCCAGTGCCCATACATCCCAAAGCGCTCCTTATAACACCACCGCCTGAGCCATCTGTTAATCATCAGAATCTTTTCACACCTGTGTTTTCCTCCTCCAGTGACAGGCAGAATCCCACTGAAGATCACCTGAGCCTCTAGTTTCTTGAGTGTCTTCCCCAGCCTGGCACAGTCTCTTTTAATACGTTCCAATGATAATCTAGCTATATCATTTGTACCCACATGAAGGTCAATCAGAGGATTCTTTCCAGCTCCCATTAGGATCCTCTTCAGCCTCAGATCCACATCATGTATCTTAGCTGCAGGCAAGCAGCATACCCTTCTGTTCTCTGGATCAGCTCTGGTTATAGCCCTGTCTGTCCTTTTCAGAAGGGAATCCCCAATCCCATAGACTTGCCTTTTCCTCAAAACAGTGCAATTCTCCAGCCTATCCTCAGTTCTTTCTGGCTGCAAGTCATGACTTCTACAGTTGCTCTTTGCAGTCCTCTGCATCTGCTCCTGAATCCTCCCAGGGCTCTTATTTAGCAGAATCTCCATTGGCTCATCTCCACTTTGTATAGACTAGCTGCTCTCCTCTTCTTCCTTGCACTCCCACCTTCAGTAACCACCTGCTGTGCTCCTTCTTCTTTTGCTAACCCAGCAAACGTGTTTCTGAGCTCTATTTCTCCTTCACTAGTTGGTCTTTTCCTCTGCCGGCTTCTCACAGTCACATGCTTCCACTGGTCACTTTCCTCACCCAGCATTCTCCCCTCAGAATCGGTCGCTATGGCTTCCATCTGCAGGTCTGGGGTTTTCCCTCCAGCCTCCCCATTCATCTGCTCCATCAACTGCTCAAACCCCCTTCTAAACTGAACCAGAGTTTCCACCTGCACCTCTAACCCTTGGATTTTCTCCTCCAAAAGCTTTATGAGGTGGCACTTCATACAAACAAAGCTCTTTATAGGTACCCCCCTCCATGATCATGTACATCCCACAGCTTCCGCATCCTCTCATCTTTATTGTCTCTTCCCCTGTTTGAGTGACTACCACTGCTGCCTCTGTGTCTGCCATAACTCTTTCCTTCTCCCCTCAAAACTCCCTCTCAAACTCCCCTGTTCTCAGCCCTATTGCCTGCTCCTGGTGCTGCTGCTTGCTTGAGTGACTGCCTTTATAGCTCCCTGAATAGGGAGGCTCCACCCCTAATAGGGGTCAGCTGGTCTCAATCTGCAACTCAGCCCCTGCAAACTGGAAAGGAAACAAACAAAATAAAAAAGCCAAACCACAAAACAAATACAAAACAGAAGAGCAAACACACACACACAAGCACTCCCAACTCCACAGAATTCCTCCACTACCCCTATCTCCCTTTCAAACTCCCCTGTTCTCAGCCCTGTTGCCTGCTCCTGGTGCTGAATTAGACTAACACCCTTTGAAATCAGTTTGTCCAGATCATTTTGAATTTTAATCCTAGCCTCCAAAGTGCTTGCAACCCCTCCCAGTTTGGTATCATCTGCAAACTTTCTAAGTATACTCTCTATGCCATTATCCAAATCGCTGATGAAGATATTGAACAGAACCTGACTGGGGACCTGCAGTACGTCACTTGATCTGCCTTTCCAGCCTGTGAACCACTGATAACTGAAATATTGGGTCATTTGCTCCCACTGCTATGGCTGTAAAATAGGACATTTAAAAAAAAAATTAGATGATTAACCCTTTGCAATGCAGATTCTTGTACTGAATGCCCCCATACTCCTCCTCTAAGAAATGGCCTCATCCTCCCAGCATGGTCCCATCACTGTCAGACCGACCAACCACAGTTGCTTACATTGACCAACTGGAAAATGTGAGATGTATTTTGAATAACAATTGCATAAAATTGTATACTTTGTATATCTTATACACAGCTGCTGTTTGCACTTCAGTCTCTTTTTCTGTCTGTCTCGATTTTTCTCTCATCTCTCTCCCCTTGCACACGTAGACAGAAAGGAAATGATTTATGTCCTGAAAATTCTGTAATCCTGTTGGCCAACGTCCACCTGAGTCATCTTTCTTTAAAGAAAGGCTGAGGAAAAGAGATCTTAAAAAAGGAATAGGAGGCTGGCTGGATCAGGGAACTGGTAACAAGTCTCTCAGCCATTTACTTCTTGCCCATCATTTCAAATCCAGCCTGTGTCAGCAATGCTTGAAAGTTGATGCCCTTTGACTTTTCATTGATCTTTTTTAAATGATCTGGAGTCGCTTTTCTAGAGTAGAACCTCAGAGCTGCAAAAACCTCAGGAATGGAGGTTGTTCATAACTCTGAACAAAATGTTATGGCTGTTCTTTTAAAGGTGTGCAACTGAACATTGACTTAATACTGTTTTGAAACACTACTGTGCAGAAGAAAAATGTTCTTTCCCTTTATTTACATTTAACACATTACTGTGCTGCTAATTGTGCACTTCTGGTTCCAAATGAGGTGTGTGATTGACTGATCAGTTTGTAACTCTGGTGTTTGTACCTCTGAGGTTCTACTGTATTTGCTAGTGAATGAATATCCACGTTAAAAAAAAAATCTGTTACAATACACTAATTGGTGTTTATCTGCAGTCCTAGCAAGGAGCAATCACGGAGAATGCCATAGAGGCTGAACTCCTGTCTCACGCCTAGCACTGTTCCCTCCAAGACTCAGCACATTGGTATGTGGTGTGTGTTGGAGAAACATTTCCTGCTGCCTGTGCTGTATCTGTTCCAGACATAAATGGAGGACTTCATTCTCTGAGGCTGTGAGTCTGGTACCTTTCACCAGATCTATATTATCTGAGAAAAAAATAGAAAAATATATACATATTGTACAATAGACAGTAAGAGCAAGTCAGTTAAGTGACTGTGTTAACACCTGTTTCTGGCAAAACTTTTGTAATATATGTAGGAGAAACAGCATGTTTGAGATGCAGGAATGTATACATAACATGCAGGAATGCAGTATATACGCTGAAAGGCAGACATGTTGAATGCCTAACTCCTCCAGGCAAAAGTCTAAACTAATCAAGCTTTGAAATAGAGTGCCTCAAAGTGAATACATAGAAACCCAGCCTATGTATTCCTGGTTCTCTTTCATCCTTGACCATATACCCATTGGGACTATAGATGTAGCCTATAGTTACTTTCCACTTTCGAAGAAGACTCGATGCACAGGGTAGAAAGAGCAAGACTGGATTATGCCCTCTCTGATGTGGATTGTGGTAATGCCATCACAAGACAGCAAGGTCAGGGACATGGGCAATATAAAAATCACACTATTTGTGAAAATATTTCGTCTCTTGCTTTACAAGTAACACCAAAGATAGATATAAATGAAACAAGAAGGTGGTTATGTTTGTGATAGTCCTTAGTTTTTGGGGGTGTTCATTCCACAGATTCAGACTGGCCCCTGAGAAAGCTTGGTCTATAACAGAGGCTCTCAAGCTTTTTGTGTCATGACACAGTTGGCGATGTATGTTCACATGTGTGACACAAACCCTCGGTCAATGAAAGAAACCTCCCCCACCTCCACCCCCTCCCCCCAGCCCGGCCAGCAAAGAAACAAAATCCCACCACAGGAGATCTACCACCAAACTCCAATTCCAGATGGCTCCCAGCAATGCACTTCCCGGCTCCTCGCGACACTGTTTCGCAACACAGCGGTTGAGAATCGCTGGTCTACATACAACACATGCGAACATTACCCTTACTGTAATTAAGTCGACTTAGTTAAGTCGACTTAAAGTCGACTTAAATTAACAAGTGTAGACATAGCCTATCTGTCTCTCATTATGGATATTGTTAGCCCCCAAAGTCTGAATATTGGCTCTTCAAGCCTTAGATCATGCAAGCTCTTTCTTTTTTCACTCTGTTTAAAAACATCTCTTATTTGTTTAAACATATATGGTTAAACAACCCACTTTGGGTTGGAGCCCACGAAAGCTTCTGCCCGAAGAAATTTGTTAGTCTTTAAGGTGCACAGGACTCTCGTTGTTTTTGCTATATACAGACTAGCACGGCTACGCCTCTGGAAATTGTCTTATATGTTTCATTTTTATGTAGAATGCAGTGCTCCTCAAGTTTCTGTCTTACAGTTTAATAGTTAGCCCCTTCTGCCTGAGGTAACCGAAAACTATTAAATACATTAAGTGCTATTGTCAGAAATCAGGCCATCTTTTGACTGTCTTCTCTTTTTTTTGGCACCCATTGCTTGTGGAGAGAGAGCGAAGTGCTGTTTAAGCCTTCTCCAGTTGTCTTTCACATTTCAAGGGAGTTTCATCCCTTATGGAGCTTTTAACTGCTCTGTTCTTCCACTCAAGTTATTTTCTTAGTTGGTGTCACTCTTGGTCCGGTGTGGTGTTCACTGACAACTCAGAGCCAAGGATCCTGACGGAGATCTTCTTCTGTCTATGTTCTAACTCATCAGCACTGTGGAACATAAGCATCTGCATAATGTAAAAATCATTCCAAGTGGCTCTTGCCAGAGCCTCTTAAAGTTACAGTTCCCCCTGCTTTCATTCTTAAGGACTAATAGTCACCTACTGCCCAGGGAACATGCTGTGTTTGAGCATGTGGTTATCAGCAGGCTTCCTAGTCAGTAGCCCATGGGTGAGGAAAAGGAGGAGTGCATAGAAGGGATCTTTTAGCACTTGAATCTGTTCTCCTCCATGTCCTCAGTATTCCTGTGCCTTCATTCAAACCTCCATGGTGAATGATTAACCTCAGTCACCATTTCAGGGTGCACACACATCTGACGCCTGTCACACTCTCTCATCATGGATATTTGAACCAGACTTTGAATAATTTCCATTGGAGACTGCAGACAAAGAGAGAGGGGGGCCAAGAAAGATGGTCGTCACAGTACTTGTCTGCCTTCCGTACAGAGCCTGGAATGAAGTGTGCCAAACTGATTCAGTACATTGTAGGGACATGTTGCTGCTTCCACCCGTTCCCTTTGCCTGCAGAACTAATGCATTTCTTCCCTTTCTTTCCCTCCACATTTCAAAATTAGCACATAGGTGGGTAGGTGGAGCCCTATTACATGATGTTTATTGTTTATGTTTATTGAATGTGACTCGCAATTCTGAAATCTATTGGCTGTAAATACAATGATAAAAGGGAGTATACAAGAATCAGAGAAATTTAGGGCTGCACAGGATCTTGAGACGTTATCAAGTCCAATGCCCTGCACTGAAACAGAACCAAGTAAACCTAGACTACTCGTTTCCAACCTGTTTTTAAAAAACTTCCAGTAAGGGAATTCCACAGCATCCCTTGGAAGCATATACCACTGTTTAATTGCCTGTATACAATAATTAGAATGTCGTTCTTAATATCCAGTCTAAATGTCCCTTGCTGCAGATTAAGACCATTATTTTTTTTATCCTACCTTCAGGGGACATGAAGAACAATTGATCACCATTTTCTTTATTACAGCACTTACCGTATTTGAAGACTGTTATTAGTTTCCCACTCAGTCTTCTTGTCTCGAGACTAAATATGCCTAGATTTTTAAATTTTTCCTCAGAGGTCATGTTTTCTAAACCTTTTAAAATCATTTTTGTTGTTCTTCTCTGGACTCTCTCCAGTTTCTCCATTCACATCTTTCCTAAATTGGGACACCCAGAATTGGGCACAGTACTCCAGCTGAGGCTTCACCAGTGCTGAGTACAGCTGGACAGTTATCTCCTACATCTCACATACGACACCCCTGTTAACACACCCCAGAATTATATTAGCCATTTTTTTTGCAACTGAAGTATCTAGTTTTCTCATATTCAGTTTATGATCCACTATAAATCCTAGATCATTTTCAGCAGTACTGTCACCTAGCCAGTTACTCCCCATTTTGTGTTTGTGTATTTGATTTTTTTCCTTCCTAAATGAAGTACTTTGCACTTGTCTTTACTGAATTTCATCTTATTGAATTTAAACCAGTTCTCCAATTTGTCACGGTCATTTTGAATTTTAATCCTGTCATCCAAAGTGTCCTGTCCTTGCAACCTCTTCCAGGTTGGTATCATCTGCAAATTTTATAAGTGTGCTCTCCGCTCCCTTATCCAAATTGTTAATGACAATAATGCATAGAACCAGATCCAGGATTGATCCCTATTGAACCCAGTATATTATAAACTCTTCCATATTGGTGGCAAATGATTGATAACTATTCTTTGAGTATGGTCTTTTAGCCAGTTCTACACCTACCTTATTGTAATTTCATCTAGACTGCATTTCCCTAGTTTGCTTATGAGAATGTTAGGTGAGACTGTGAGAAAAGCCTTAGTAAAATCAAGATATATATATGTCTATTGTTTCCCCCATCCACTAGGCAAGTCACCCCATCAAAGTATGGAATTAGGTTACTTTGGCATGATTTCATGACAAATCATTGTTGGCTCCTCCTTATGAATGGATTCTTTAATAATTTGTTCTAATATTTTCCAGGTATCAAAGCTAGTCTCACTGGTCTATAATTCCCTGACACCTCATTGTGCCCCCTTTTAAAGTCTATGTTTGTCTTTCTCAAGTCTTCTGGGACCTCACCCATCCGCCCGGAGATCTCAAAGATGATTGTTAACAATTCTGAGATTGCTTCAGCTAGTTCCTTAAATACCCTGGGATGAATTTCATTAGGCCCTGCTGATTTGAATACATCTAACTTATCTAAACATTCTTTAGCCTGTTCTTTCCCTATTTTGACTTGCTTTCCTTACCCTTTCTTGTTAATATTAATTGTGTTGAATATCTGGTTACCATTAACCTTTGCAGTGCAGACTGAAGCAAAATAGGCATTAAACATCTCATCTTTTTTGATGTCATCAGCTATTAACTGTCCTTACCCACTAAGTAGAGGACGTAGAATTTCCATCATCTTTTCTGTCCTCCTAATGTAGTTAAATGTAATCTTATTGCCTTTTATGTCCCTTGCTAGGTGTAACTCATTTTGTACCTTAGCCTTTCTGATTTTGTTTCTATATGCTGTAATCTTCCTTACCATTTTTCTACTTTATGTAGGCCTTCTTTTTATTAAAGAGATCCCAATGGAGACATATTTGTCTCTCACTATTTTTTCTATCTTTCCATTGCAGTTGTTTGCATTTGTGCCTGTAATGTTGTCTGCTTGAGAAATTGCCAGTTCTCCTGAACTCCTTTATCCCTTACATTTTCTTCCCATGGGATCTTACCTACCCATTCTCTGAATTTGTGAAGTCTGCTTTGTTGAAGGCTATTGTCATTAGTCTATAAGAATCCAAAGAAAAATTAGGTATATCTATGTATGTATTAGTGAATGATTATTGCTTCAAAAATACTGAGAACATGCTTTTGGATAACTGGCTGTTGAGACTTGCCCACGTGCTCAGGGTTTAACTGATCGCCATATTTGGGGTCGGGAAGGAATTTTCCCCCAGGGCTGATTGGCCTGGGCTCTGGGGGTTTTTCGCCTTCCTCTGTAGCACAGGGCATGGTTCACCTACCGGTGAATTCTCTGTATCTTAAGTCCTTGAATCATGATTTAAGGAGGTAAATAACGCAGTCATAGGTTGGTGGCCTATTGCAGGAGTGGGTGGGTGAGGTCTTGAGGCCTGCATTTTGCAGGAGGTCAGACTAGATGATCGTACTGGTCCCTTCTGACCTTAAAGTCTATGAGTCCATGAGTCTATGACAGATGAACTTGAATAAGCAGGAAAAGAGAAATAAATTAAGTGCACATGGAATCTATATGTACTAATGCGTGTATGAAAAAAGGAACTTTCTTACTAGGATCTTTTTGTCCATTACTGTAAAAGAGATTAGAATTGCCTTGCCTCTTCTTCTTGACAACTTTTCATGATTTTATATTTTTGTATATATGCTGAATAAATGTGACATTAAAAAGGAAAATTATAAGAAGATGTATTTGTTATGACAAAGTTAAGGACATAGCCCATGTAAGTGGGTTATGCATGTAGCATGATTTTTGGAGAACTAATTATCTTGAGAGAGTAACAAGGGCTAGACCCACAAAGGGATTTAGGCATTGCCCCTTATTAGAATTCTCAGCCTCAAGTTAGGTGGTCTGGCTCCTCATATGTTGCCTGGGGAGAGTAACAAGAGGGCTCTGAGAAGCTAACACTCTGATGAGATGTTGTCTAAGCTAGCTAATAGGAATTGACAAGGACAGGGTTTAGGGCTCAGATCTTCAAAGGTGCCATTGTTATGGGCCTTAGGCACCAGACTAACTGGCCAGAAATAGGCCCATTGGGAATGTGGGAGACTCCGGTGCAATTCCTTATATTGAATCAGATACGGTTGTATTTGAACCAGGGACTCTTGTGGCTCAGATGAGACCACTCAGCTGCAGGCTATTGGTGATCTTGGAAGCTGTCTCTCTGGTTTTTCATGAAACAAATCCAAAGTCTCAGTTTCATCTGTTAGGGCATGGATGGGCTGGCTTAAGTGTCTAATTCCAGGAGAGCGTTTACAGCTGAGGAGCCTAAGTGGAGAGAGGTCCCCATGTTTGGCCCATCAGTCAGGCACCCAAGCCCATTTCCGTGCCCCCTTTCTCCATGTTTCACTCCTGGCTAGGTTTGGCAGCTGCCTGAGTATAAATAGCATGAGTATAAATGGTAGCATAGCTGCCATGGCAAAGGCAATGGCTAGCTCAGGGACAGCAGCATGGCAAATCCCTGTGGATATGTACTCAGCATAGCTAAGCCATATTGCCACTGTCCATGCTACTGGCTATGTCTACACTTGAAAAGTTAAGTCGACTTTATAAAGTCAACTTAATAAGGTCAACTTTAAAGTCGACTTAAAGGGGACCTTATTAAATCGACTTAACAGAAGTGGACTTAACTTTTCAAGTGTAGACGTGGCCCCTTTTCCAACTTATTAACTCGACTTAATGTTTTAAGTCGACTTAAAAGGGTCCACCTAGGCACTACTCCGCGTCTCCACTGGCTTAAGTCAACTTAATAAAGTCGACTTAAGCACTAGTTCGAATTAAAACCAGTGTTATTAATTTGAACTAACTTTTCCTTAATTCGACTTAAGGAGCAGCGTAAGTCGAATTAAGGAAAACCCAGTGTGGATGCGGAGTATTTTAAGTCGACTTAAGCCTCCTTAATTCGACTTAATTTGTATGCGTAGGTGCACCCACTGTGGCTACACAGCTATGTATACTTCCATTAGCTTGAACACGAACTAGGAATTGCACCCCTAGTTTGTAGCCCTCAAGGTCAGTGTCCAGTAATGGTTTAATTGATGCTGTCTGCAGAGGTAATACCCCCTTGTTCTTCGACTTGATTCTTTCCTGCTAATATAGCTAAAGATCCCATTTGTTCTCAATGGGAATTCATGTTCAGTTGGTTGTGCCCCAAAACCCATATGGCCTTTCCTGAGTCACTACCTGCTAAAATACTGAGTGTGACCTACATTCTTTGTTCCTAGATGTATGACCTTGCATTGGTCTGTATTGAAATGATGTTTTTGTTCACCGTGCAATTCAGCTTGCTTTTTAGAACTGACATGTCACTTTTTACCTCTCCACTAGTTTTTGTGTCATTTGCAAACTCGTGCAGCAATAACTTTGTATTTTTCTACATATTATTGATAAAGATAATGAATAGCACTGAGCCAAAAATGGGTCCCTCCAGGTAGTATCAAAAGCACTGGAGGATGATTCCCTTTTTACAATTATTCATTTAATCATATCAGTTATCCAGTTTTTAATCAATTTAATATGTGCTGCATTGACTTTTTACATGCTAATTTTTAATTAGCGTGGCATTTGTTACCGACTCAAATGCCTCAGAGAAATCTAAGTACATTATGTTAACTTTATCAGCTAAACTTGTAATCCTGTCAGATAACTTTCATATCTGTTAGACAAGACTCAATTTCCATAAAACCTTATGGATTGGCATTAATTTTGATAGTGTCCTTTTATTCTTTAATGATTGCCTTCAGTTCTCAATGTCATGGTTTCTCCCATACCTCTGGAACGTCCCAGGTTTTTCGAAGACTTGTTCTCTGTCAACATCAGTTTCCGTGAGAGCTCCTCTTTAAATTAATTTAAAACAGTTTGGTGCAAGTTACTGGATCTCCAATTTTAAACTGTTTAACTTTAGTAGCTGCTGTTTAAAATCCTGCCTAGATACTGTTTGATTATGAAATACTTTCTATTCTGTGTAAGATGTAAAAACATCAACTAGCTTCTTCCAAGTAGAGAACAGAAAATATTTATTGAACTTTCCTGCATCATTTTTAAGAACTGTAGATCCTTTCTAGTAACAGAGCTATATCACAGCTGGGATTTCTTTTGTTCTTCCCTCAAGCTCCCTCCCCTGATTCTGTGTCTGCTCCCACAGGACCCTCTTCAGCTCTGTCTTCCTCTGCCCTCCATCTCCCCCTCTTCATGAAACCCCTTTAATGCCCTCCATAGGTGTTCGGGCAAAATGGCTGACACTCTATTTCTGCTTCTTGGGGAGTCCAAAATCCAAAAACTCTGGGTTTACAAAACAGAAAAAAATAATTTGATAAAGAATTCTCAGAAAATAAAATTGGAAAACGAAAAATAGGACTGTTTCAAAATATTTGAATTGAAAACATTAAGATCATTTTTGAATTTCTTCACAAAAAATCTTAACTTGCTCTGTGCATTAGGTAAACATGTAGGAAGACAAGATCTCTGGTTTGAAGAGCCTGCAGTATAAATATTTGCTTTCTGTTACTGAATAAAGTTTAGAGTGTAACAAATATTTGTTAATCAGGGGAAGTAGAAGTAGATACAGAGCCTTCCGCTCAATTCAATCACTTGGTAATCTGATCTTTTAATTTGTGTGTTGAAACCACAGGAACCAAATTATTTGTACTAATAGCACAATTTCCACCCAATCCTTCAATAAGTTTTGATTACTTCAGGCATGCATTAGTGGATAATTCAACTGCTGGCTGTAAACAGTTATCATTAATAAGGAAGAGGACAACATTCTTAATGAAATTAAGGAAAATAGAGCCCAAGGAAGATCTGGGATAACAGAAGATGATGGAGGGTGGGGGTGCTGGCTTGTTCAGTATGCTGGCAAGAAACAACAGCTTTACATCTGCACATCAGTGTTTTCAAATCCTGTCTCTATTGGTAATTGAAAATATTTGATAACTGTTGTGGATTGTAGAAAATGAGTTGGAGCATCTCAAGGCCACATGTACACAGGTATTTAGGCACCTAAAGATTCAAATAGGTGCCTAGTGAGTTTTTCAATAGTGCCTAAGAACTGAATGGAAACTAGGTGCCTGCCCTGGTTAGGTAATTCTATAAATCTCACGAGGCATCTATGTGCATTGTTAGGCATGTAAATACTTTGTAAATCTGGCCTTCAGTCTATTTCCTCAGGGCAAAATGTTCTATTTGTATAATCCACCTCATTTAGATACATACCTGGTCAGACAAGTGGCACCTTTAGTCCAGTATCTAATAGTGGCCAGTTCCAGATTATTCAGAGGAGCATGCAAGAAACCCCATAATAGACATCAGTACTTGACCTATTACATAAAATTTATATCTTAATTCTATCCGATGTCATTATGTTCTCATTATCCATATTTAAGTCTAATCTTTTAAAAAATCTTGTTATGTTCTTGGTCTGAGTGATCGCTTGTGGCAGTAAGTTTCACAGGCATTATTTTTAGAAAGGACTGCAGCCTGGTCCACTGAAGATAGCATCGGACGCAGTGTTCCTTTTCACCCAAAACTGGCAGGTATCTAGAATTTGTGAAGTGCACCAGCAACGTGCCCATGCTCCTGGCTCCCATGAAGGAGCCATTAACTCACAGCCCTGGCACATTGCAGAACAAGACTGGAATGTATGCTCTCCCACTGGGGATTCTTGCCTTTAGGTAGAGGTAGCAGATCCTGCCACATGGCTCTGGGCAGGATGTGAGCGTGAGAGAGTGAATGGTATGGAGCACAAGCATGTACAGATGTTCCCTGGGCAAAATGACTGGCTAGGCTGCAGCCTGCTTTGGTGGAGAATGGGGGATATATGGAAGGCTCACAAGACAGGGTTGCGCAGAAGACGAAAGCCCTTACCTTCACTGAGCACAAAATAACTTCAAACACAGACCAAAGCTTGCAAGGGGTAATCCAGGATTTTCTTTTGGGGCAATGTCTTGACCACCAAGGAAGGCACAAAATGCAGTCAGGGAAGTTGCAAAGCAGTGAACGTTGCATTACAGTTTAAAGCAAAGAAAAACTTGATCTGTTCAAGTACTGCCGGTCAGCTTCCCGGAACACACACACAAATACTACAGACTTATTGTTATGACTGATACATGCTGTTATTCACATCTTTATAGTAAATGTAAGGGATTGTGAAAATGTTTGACGTTGAATAAGGAACCATCAGCCTGCAAAGACTGAGAAACACTGCTCTACATATTAGCCTGGGTATTCATTTTTGCCATCTCTTTTGAGTCCTGTCTTGCAAGGATGATGTCATCAGCCTACACTGACAGCATCATCTATCTCTCTGAGCACTAATCTCATCAGCCTTTGATATAGAATACAGAGGAAGGGCTTGATGGCACTGGAGTAGTTGTTTGGACAGAGGGCATTACTGATGAACCCAGGATCAAAGATGACAGGTTAGATCAGGGTCTGGTTGGGCTTAAACAGGCATCTGCAGAGGAGCCACCCTGAGGAGCTCTGCAAAGTGGAGTCCAAAGCCAGACACAAATGGTATTCCCAAGAGATAAACATGATCCATCTGGTCAAATTCCAAAGGGGTAGCCATGTTAGTCTATTGTAGAAAGACAACAGAGTCCTGTGGCACTTTTAAAGACTAACAGATTTATTTATCGCATGAGCTTTCGTGGGAGAAAATCCCATTTTCTCCCACGAAAG
>ML685952.1:114500-144228 GCA_007922175.1 Pelusios castaneus | reverse complement strand
TAATGCTACCACTCTCGTTTTGAGTGGTTTAACTGTTGCGCGGCAAGAGGGTGTTGTCGCGCAACAGAGAAATTTATCGTGTGTACGCTATTGGCTTTATTGCATGGTAAGGAGCCTTACCGCGCAATAAAGTGATCGTGTGTACATAGCCCCAGAGGAATAGTTCGAGAGATGGGTGTTGGCTGTAGACTGGGGACTTGAGACAAGATGGAGTCGGGGCTGCTGCCTTTTATCACCTCTGGCCTTCTCCATGCTATGTGCAGCTCTCCAATCAAAATGGAGTTGAGTCACATGGTCAAGTCCTGATGGTTCAGCAGGTTTCTCCCTCGGCCCATTGTACCTGGGAGCTTTCTTAATGGGTCATTAAGGGGACAATGGCTGGGTAGACATTCAGTCTGGGGAGTTTCCCCAGAATCGCACAAGTTAAAGTATAGATATAACAACCATATTCCTAACTTCTAGTACAAATACAATTCTTACACATAAACTATATAATCATTCCCAACAAGTTACTACTTTTCTATTAATACCAAACATGGCATAGTTCCTATGAATTATAGCAATTCTGAGATATTAATACAAAATAATATCATAAATAGTTCCCTAAATCCGGACAGCGTCACAGTCTGACCTAGTGTAGACGTTCTTGTGTTCTTGTATTTTAGCCTACAGGTCACTTGAAAACTGCTTGCTGCTGGTGTTGCTTTGAGTATCGTCAATATTCATATAATCTGAAGAGATTTAAGTCTAAGGGCCCAGATCTTGCGCTATGATGAGGGGTGCTCAGTGTAGCTCAGGAGGTGAACATGCAAAGGTAGCTTTAAACTTTTGCAATTTCCAGTTCTATCATCATCCAAGGTTGTACCTTATGTAATGGACATTGGTTGCCAGCTATCCCAAGGGGGTATTACAGTAGAGGAGATTACCAGGGCATTTCCATGCTGTCTGAGGAATCATCGCACGTGGGAGAATTTTGCAGTGGTTAGTTACCGAGGCATTGTGGTACTTTCCCTGTACACATCAGAGTATCAGATAAAACCATGAGCTGACAATATTGCACTGTAGAGCAGAAATATGCTATGGTGGACAGGAGGAATAAGATTGCAGGTGTTCTGTGCTCCTCAGCTGGAATCTGTAGGAGCCAAGTTTCCTCCTTTTGCCAGAGCAGAGGGATGATATGACACCTTTTAAGACAACTGGGTACAACTGCCTCCTTTTCATCAAATGCATATCTCAAGCCACGTGAGAAAATTGAGCTCAGTCTATTTATGAACATTTGGTCAACTTCTCTAAATGGGTATGTCCAAAATGGTCTCTTTCTCTTTTTTTCACTGGATAGTAATAACAGAAAGCCACTGTATTTATTCTGTGACCAAATCTTAGTGATCAAAAAGCCTCTGATTTCTATCCAATCTACCCCTAGGGTTCCAGATATCCCAAAGACTCCATCGCTCCTTCATGGACTATTCTGTAGTATGATATTAAATGTCCAAGCAATGGGGCTTCCATCCCTTCCATTTGCGGATTATTCAACCTCAAAAGAGTGTTAGGATATTTTTCCTGATATTCAGCCTGGATCAGTTTCATCCATTTACTGATAGTCATATCTTCTCAGAACACACAAAACAATCCCCTCCCCCCACTCTTTGGTGTTTACGCCCTTCAAATAGTTGTAGAATTGCCTCTTGTCAAACTTTGTCTAGTTATCCAATGCCTCTGCATCTTCATTGACATACATTTACTTTTTGTATATTATCTGGAATTCTTCTCATATTGAATTTAACAGTGAAAAGAAAAAAGAATAAGGATTTTCCCAGTGCTCTGCTTGTCCTTGTGCCATTGGTAAAATACTTTTCCCGACTTTGATCTTACCAGCTTGAGGGTTGAATGCTACAACCTATGGGAAAATGTTGCCCATGATTTCATCCTCATTGGAAATTTAAGATGGGGGTATTTCAAACCACAAGAATGTCATATTTGCAGCTCATGTTTCAGAAATGCCTCTTACATATAATTAATTGTTTAGGTAGTGCAAGTATTGAGAGTGATGCAAAATTCATCTGTTGTGATGTATATTTGCCTGCAATTATATTTAGACTGTTTGCCACTGCATTTCTGATGTATAGATTTTGTGCAGAATGGAAACAAAGGCTCAATACATCACAAAATGAATCATTCCCTGGTGGCCTTGTTCATGTCCTAACTTCTCTGCCCTGTATAGATCTCAGAAACATTATTTGTTATATTTTGAATTACCGTAGCTCCTAGGAGCTAGACTGCACATATTATAATGTTGTGATCTTTGCAATGGCAATGAATCTTCACAGCATTGTGATGCAGCATTGTCTTATGGTGACAAAATGTAATCATATCACCAGAATGCAGTGCAACCTTGCAAAATTATGAAGCATGTCTCCATTCTCTGATGGCCCACACTATGACACATTTCCATATTGCAAAAGAGTATTTTTGTGTCACAGTGCACTGTCTTGATATAGAGGACATTTTAACATCTGTTGCAAACAACTGATTAGATGTAGGATTGTTCCATTATAATCAGGACAAGAGACATCTTTCCTTCTGCCTCGAAAAGTTCTAACTTTCTCTTGGAGATATTCATAATCCCAAACAGAGAATTACATGAATAGCCTGCCATTTGGAATGCTACTTCTGAAACCACTTCACGCCAATGGTCTGTCTGGGAAGCTCAGCCCTTAAACGCACAGTCCCCAATACCTCATGCCCTGCTTTTTTTCTGGTGCCTGAAATGAGGTTTCATTATTAAAACTGACTTTAATAAGATGTCTGTGCAGTAAATGAACAAGTTTCATCCAAGCAATAACTACCTAAGTGAAAGGCATCTTCTGGGGACTAGTGCACAGCTGAGAGGTATCTGTGGCCAGAAGCTAAGATCTCTTTCAGGGATTAATGCCCATCTTGGAAAAGGCAGTGGCCAAAAAATCAGCATAGGATCAGACATGTGATTGCTCAGGACATCTCTAGATGGTTTAAGATTAGTTGGAAGCATCTCCTAATATACCTTGTCTAGATTACTCCATCTAACATCTCACCCTAATCTGTCTCAGTCTAAGTAACACCTTCTAAGGTTATGTCTACACTGCAAAGTTGATTTAAGTTATGTCAATGTTCATCCACCACTGTAATTAAACCAGTGTTACATTTCCACGCCATGCTCTTGTGACAGCAGAGTGTGTCCACAGTAGGTGCTTTTGCATCAAGAGAGAGAGCTATGCACCGTGGATAGTTTTCCCACTGTGTAACTTGCTGCCCTCTGCCGCTAGGTGTTCTGGGAAGGGTTCATAGTGCCTCATAGAGGCTGGCTCAGCATCCCATGATGCAGTTTTCTTCATCACATCATTCCATGGGTTCTCTACTACATTTCATGTCACTTTTCAACAGCCCCTGTAAACTGTGCACCTGCAATTTCTGCCCGATACCTGTTCTCCAGTTTTGTGATGAGCGTTATGAACACAAAAAGGTTGATTCTGCAGTATTTCATGAGCTGTGAATCACATGATGGCACTATGGTGTCTGCCCTCCTGTGTGCCATGGACAGAAACAATTCAAGATAGTTGTTGACTTTCATGGAGCAGCTGCACGTGATGGATCGTCGTTTCTAGGCATGAGTAACAAGCTTTGAGTAGTGGGGTTGCATCATGTTGCAGGTCTGGTATGGTGAGCATTAATCGGCTCCTGCTATGAAAGACTGCAATTCTTGGCAATGTGCAGGAAATAGTGTATGACTTTGCGGCAATGGGATTCCCTAACTGCAGCAGGGCGATGGATGGCACACATGTCCCAGTTCTGGCCCCAGACTGCCTTGCAATGGAGTACATCAACAGAAAGGGCTACTTTTTTATGGTACTGCAGCTGGTGGTGTATCATTTAACTGACAACACAGAGTCATAAGGGAAGGTGCATGACACATGCATCTTCAGGAACACTGGCTTGTATAGAAAGCCGCAATGAGGGACTTTCTTTTCAGACCAGAAGAGTCACTTTGAGGTTATGGAAATACCAACTGTGATCCTAGGAGAGCCCTTCTACCTCTTGCTCCCCTGGCCCATGGTTCCTTACACCAGAAACCCTGACTGCAGCAAGGAGCGCTTTCACAACATGGTCAACAGGTGCAGAATGGCCACTGAATGTGCCTTTGGAAGATTAATGGTTGCTTTTTAGCAGGTTAGACTGCAATGAGGTGAATACTTCCATGGTCATAGTATCCTGCTTTGCTCTGCATGATGTTTGTGAAGCTCAGGGTTCCGCAAGGGTGGAGCACTGAAGCGGATGGACTGGCTGCTGCTTTGAGCTGTTAGAGGGACTCAATGGGGAGCTATAAGAATCAGGTAGATTTAAAAGAGCGTTTTGACAGGGAGTCACAGTAATGCGGATTTCTGTAATGCATCGAGCGGGCATTGTTTTCTGGCCTTGCGGGTATGATCATTGTAATGCATCTGACGAAGTGGGTTGCAGCCCATGAAAGCTTATACCCGAAGAAATCTGTTAGTCTTTAAGATGCCCCAGGACTCTCATTTTTGCTGTACACAGACTAACACGACTACCCCTCTGGAAATTGTAATGATTGTTGTATCTCCAGTAATTTTATGGTGCAAATCCACTTTTCAGCACTGTCTATGAATTTTACCAGAAACCACCATATGTAGGAGACAAATAAAGATTAATTCTCTTTCTGTAAGTACATTTTTATTGAACACTGATGTAAACATTTCTATCTTCTGCAAGGAACAGGAAAATCAAGAGTGCGTTTGCCAATGAAGGTCTCGCACGTGGATTTATGTTCTGCTGTCATTGTGAAACATCTCCCGCAGGGTGGAGTGCCTGGGGTACTGTGACTGGACAAGAATGTGTAGTGGGAGTGTGAGGAGGGCCTGGAAGGCAGTTCTGTATGGGCTGCAGCAGGAAGAGAGCATGTACGTATTCTGCCTGAAGCGCAATCAAGGATCTCAGCATGCCTGTTTGGTCCTGCCCGTTTTCTATCCTGACTAGCCATCCGCAGTTGTTCATTAATAGATTCTCTGCATGCTCTCTGCTCAGAATCCAAAGCACCTGAAGATTGAAGCAGCTCCTGGAACATGTTTTCCTTACTCCTCTTGTTTCATCTCATCACTCATAGTCACACAGACAATGCGCAGAAGGAAACCTTCAAGGGCACATCTGCAGATGCTAAAGAAGCAACAGATCGAGGCAATACTGTGAGTGCGCTCACAGACTTGATCCAAACAAGTTAGAAATGCAACTTTCTCACTTTCCCTTGGCAGGCACAGAGCACAGTGAGTCATGGTGAGTGAGCTCAGCCTGGAGGAAAGGGGCAAGATGGGACAAAAGATGTGAAGGGGGTGGGTATCCCTACAAGTGCATAGGGCTGCTATTCTGAATACTGGCACTAATTTCCACAGACAGGATTAATAGCAATTGATATCTCGCTCCTGAAGGTAACCAAGGATGCAAGATTGCAGCTCGCACATGCATGAGGCTGCAGAAGAGGTTCATATGCTGATTGCCTATGTTCTGCTCTGATGCCTGCAGACATAACAGCCAATTGGCAGGGCCAAGTTTCCTACTGTGGGGGGAAAAATAAGGCAGTCCTTCCAAGAAACCTTCGACAGAGGACTACAGACTGCCTCTAGGAAACTTTCCTAGATATCTCTATGGAGGGTTCTTGGGACATCCTGATGTGCATAAACAAACTCTTCCACAGGGCCCCCGCTGCCTAGCTGCACGAGGAAGAGAAGCAGATACATATTGTACCAGTGTTGGCTATTTCAGTCCCTCTTTTATCCTGCTTAAAAAAAGAATCAGAGCACTACCTCATATCTCCCTGTGATATTGAAGCAGAATGAGCACTCACCAGAGCTTCCCTCTCCTGCATGAGGAATGCCAGAGCTAGACTGCTGGGACTGGCTAGACCCTTCCAGAGTTAAAAAGAAGTCCTGGCTTGCCATGCTACTGGATGTCCCTATTGCCAGTCCCTTGTTCTCCTCCAATTCCACTTCCTTCTCCACCATGTCATTCTCAGGCTTCAATCCGCTGGCCACTGTCTCTAGCCTCCATGAAGTATCCACAGGGCTCTTAGCAGTGGACGTGGGGTCAGCACTGAGGATGGTATGCAGCTCCTTGTAGAAACGGCACGTCTTTGGAGATATACTAGAGTGACTATTGGCCTCCCTAACCTTCTGGGTTACATCTGGCTCAGCACCTTGATGTTTGCATAGCACTGCTGTACGTCCCTTCTCCTTCATGCCTCAAGCAATGTGCCCAGGCAGGAGTGAATTTGCTGTGGAGAGTTGGCCTGGTTAGCTGGGCAGATGCTATGAGCGCTCTATGCTGACCAAACAAGAAAAGCAATTTCAAAAATTCCCGGGCCTTTAGAAGGGGAGGAGTGCAGGCCTATGTACCTGGCTGCAGAGTTCAAACCGGTGACCAGAATGGTCACAGTGTTGTGGGACACATCCTGGAGGCCACATTGGGTGACTAAGCAGTGCGGTGTCTACACGGACATTGCATTGCTCTGACTATGTTGTTCTAAGCACTACGCCTCTTGCTGAGGTAGCTGTATCATGTCTGTGTAGCAAGAGAGTTGAATGAGTGGGAGGAGCATTGCAGTGGGTTCACCGCCATAAGTTGCCTTATGTTGACTTACCCTTGTAATGTAGACAAGCCCTAGAACTCTAATGAGTAGAAAATCTGTATACTTTAGGGCAGTGGTTCCCAACCTTTTTGGCTCGAGGGCCACAAATATAATATTTAAAACCCTGAGGGGCCACCAGTCTATTTAATTAAATGTGCATTAAAATTAAATTAATTAAATTAAAATTAAATTTTAATTAAAATTAATTACATCAATTAAATTACATTTAAATGAAAATTTAATTAAATAGACTAGTGGCCCTTCAGGATTGTAAAAATTATATTTGTGGCCCTTGAGCCAAAAAGATTTCTTTTTAAAAAAGGGGGTGGGGTGGGGCTGGATGCCAAGGAACAGCCCCAGTTTGTGGGCAGGCATTTGGGCCCCAGCGACAGGGCGGCCCATGCTTCTGCCCCTCTTCTCCCGCCGCGACCGTGCCACCCCATGGCCGTGGCCCCGGCCTCCCCCGTGGTCCCCCGTCACACTGAGCTCCTGAGGCCACCCCCAGCAGCCAGCACACCCATAACCACGCCAGCCCACCTCGCCTCCCACTCCCTGCCGTGCCATGCTGGCCTGTGCCGCCTCCCAGCATGCCTCTCAACCGCGCCAGCAGCCCCTGGGCTATGTCTACACTTGTTAAGTTGACTCTGTTAAGTCGACTTAACAGAGCGTCTACTACATTTAAAGTTGACTTATCGACCTTGTTCAGTCGACTTAGCAGAGCCTTCTGTGTAGAAATACCTGTCCACACTGGCTTTAAATTGACTTAAGCCTTAAGTCGACCTTCAGAGGTGGTGTTATTAAGTCGACTTAAGGAAACTCTTAAGTTGACGTAACAAGCGCCCAGTGTGGATGCAGAGTTCTGTAGGTTGACTTATGCGTCCTTAGGGCGACCTAAGCCGCCGGTGTAGACACACCCCTGGAGTCCTGGCCGGGACCGGAGAGAAGGCAGGTGGCTGCAGCCAGGCCACAGCCGCCCGCTGCCAACGACTGGGCACTGTGGGCCATTTTTAAAAACCCCGCGGGCCACAGGTTGAGAACCCCGGCTTTAGGATGTGCTCAGTGGGGAGTCTAGGCCTTAACTTGACCTGTATAACATATTCAAAAGTTTATCTTTGACAAGGATTTTGAAGGTAATAATTAGATGAGATATTATTATTCATTATCCTCATTTCTATTAGTGTAGGGGTGTAGAAGTCCCAGTCAGAGACTAGTCAGAGGACCCCACTGTGCTGGGCATTGTTTACACACAGAATAGAGAGTCATTGTCGCAAAGCGCTTACTATCTAATTATTGGACAGACCAATGGGGGAGTATCAGGAAACAGGGCAACAGTATTGTATAACCAGACAAGACAGACACTTGGTGGGGGGAGGGATAGAAGACACAAGTAGTGTGAGGTATGTGATGGCAGCAAATGTCATGTTAGCTCCATGTGAGCTAGCCAACTCAATCTAATAGCGCACCTTTAAACCGTAGGCTAGACAAAGCCATAGTCATAGGCTAGACAATAGCCACTTCTTGCTCTAATGTCCCTTGAAGCTTTAATGATCAGGGAATGCATGGAAGAGAAATATTGGGTCTTACGTTAATAGGATGAGATTCACTGAGGACACTGTTGAAACTCCCCTAACACATCACGCTGCAGTTAGAACCTTTGAGAATGTGATTGATTCCAAGTAGAACAGCTAATGGCTGCTAGTGAAAACATAGGCTGAAGAGCCCCTTTTCTTTCTGGAAGAAAAAACATGGTCACATGTTTAAGGTACAAAATTAGGAGTCAGGAGATCCAGGTTCTGCCCCTGACTTGCTATATTGCTTTGGGCAAATCATTTGGGTTAAGCACTTTGGCCTGAATCCACAGAGGCTTTGCAATACTCAGGCCATGTCTACACCACAAACTGGTTGATACAAGTTCTGTAAAACTAGTTTATTTTCATCTTGTTTCTGTAATACTGTCCTGATAATAACTTCTGCATTAAACCCAGCATTTTAATTGCAGCAAGAAGATTTGAAGGGGAGGTACCTGTGTGCAATGTAGCCTGGGTCAGTGGGACTCGAGCCCACTGGCTCAGTGTTTGTATGTCCAGGTTCGAGCAGCCACACTAAGTATTGACTCTCAGTTCAGAATTGCCAAACCCAGGTTTCAGATCTGTGCTCAGGCATCCACACTGCATTACACAGACCTGAGTTGAACCAGCCTATCCCAAGCTTCCTAGCACCCTCTCCAGATATAGCCACTGTAGGCCTTTGTTCACAGTTAGGTGTGTGAAAACTTGACTGTCCACCATGCATATCACAGGAAGTTATTGTAGCCTGCCAACACATCTTGCCGAGCTGTCTTTTGAGTCTATATATTCCTGGCAACTGGAGCTAACAAGATGGAGGAGTCATCATTTGAAGAATTTTCTTGTTTGGGCTTTCGCTCCTTCTCTGTCCTTTCAGGCATTCCACAGGACATAACATGATAAATCGAGGGGGTTCCTGAATGCCAAAGGGACAATCTGTTCTCTTGGTGGCAAACCAGCCCTGTGTGCCACAGAGATTTTGAAATTTATGGTGAGTGAGCAGCACATCTGTGAGTGGAGTGGGCTGGTGACTTGTGGAGGCAGGCCCTGAAAATATATCCTTCTCAGAAATGTGATTGCTTGTATGGAGTTCCTGCCATGGGAAAATCAGCTTCGTAACTGTCAGCACTTGGGACTGTATAAAAATAAAAAGGGATAATCAATGGGATGCTAAATTAGCATTCGCATGGATTACTGCCTCCCTAGAACTTCTAATCCAATTTGCTCTGGCTACAGGTAGCTATGGACTACATGCAAACACACACAATGCTACTCTCAAAGAGCTACACAATCATTCCCCTCCCTGGCTCCAGCACATTTCTGGACCGAAGGAAAAAAATCAGCTTATTTTGAACATTAATTTCATCACCCCTGGGCTTCATTTTAACTTCCGCCCTGTATAGTTTACCGTTTACAGGTGGCTCATTGTACTGCGTCATGGCCGATTTGTACAGAGCCACATACCAAACAGGAAGGCAATATGAGGTTTTTACTTTTAAGACCCTGGCACATCTCTGTAACAATGTGTGAATATCATATAAAGATTTAAATATAAATGCCTGTTTAACTGTTGGTTTTTGCTTTTGAATTCCATGTGGAGGAATTGGCGTGCCACCACGGTATGCATTCTGCCATTAGCAGGTACACACTGCTACCCAAAGCTTGTAATAAATTTTGCATTGGACCATAAACTGGAAATCCCTCACATTCCTATATTAAAAACAACAAGCACAGAGCCCAACACTTTCCAGGCTTAACAAACTTACCAGGAGGTAAGTTCTGCTTCTGCTGCCAGTTCTATAATGGGCTGCTCCTATAGGGGATCAACAAGCAGCCTTTCCACGTATGGACCCAAGAGGTGCCGTTGGCAACAAAGCCTCCTTGGAGATCAGTGTGAGCACCAGAGGCACTTCACTGGCCTGATCTGGTGCCAGCTGGCTCCCCCAGGCGTATACTAGATTCAGGGATCAGAAGTGGCCATGGCAAGCTGGCCAGGTATTGTGAACTGCTCCTGGCTCAATGCTCAGAGTAGCACTCGGCACCTAATCAAACTCCTCGTAAAAGAAGCAGGAAAATGCCAAGTTCCTGGAGGTGTAGTTCTCATGCTTGGTGTTACGACAGTGACTCCTCGGCCACGTAATCTGCTGCCTGCAGTGGTCTCTGCTCAGTCAGTATCCAGTGCTGTCAGCTTCTTCGCTGTTTCCTGCTGGTGTGGTCACTCCTGGCACTCTTGCTGAAGTCAGACAACAGAGTCCTGTGGCACTTTTAAAGACTAACAGATTTATTTATCGCATGAGCTTTCATGGGAGAAAATCCCACTTCGTCAGACGATCGCATGAGCTTTCGTGGGAGAAAATCCCACTTCGTCAGACGTTTATCGCATGAGCTTTCGTGGGAGAAAATCCCACTTCGTCAGACGTTTTTTATCGCATGAGCTTTCGTGGGAGAAAATCCCACTTCGTCAGACGTTTTTTATCGCATGAGCTTTCGTGGGAGAAGTCAAACATACTGCTCACCTCACACCTGAGATTCACCAAAACCCAGCTGCGATTCCCTGACCACATAGCCGTGTGCTTGGCAAAGGACTTCTTGTCAGTGGCCACTGCAAATACACAATAAGGTGCACTCCACAGCTCAGCCGGCTGAGTCAAATAGAGAGTTAAATGCTGAGAAGCTATACTTGAACAAGGGGGTTGCTTCCATTTCCTGGGAGTCCATTGGCTAATCTTGGGATAGAAAGGATGGGGAACGTGACCAGTGGGATTATGGGATAGCATTGGCAAACTCTCAGAACATGTATCTCTGAGAGCCAGATAAGAGGTGCATCCACATAGCAAAATGATGAAGTTTGGGACAAAGTCTCAGTAAGATTTGGGCTCAAAGCCACTCCCCTTGCTGGGTCCTAGGGCCCAAAGAGCTTACTGGCCCAAGTCAGACAGAATTGTGGATAGAGAGAAGGGGGATCTTGTCTCAGGCCTGTCTGAGTCCCAGCTTTCATTTCAGTGAAGCTATAACTTCAGGAGATAATTTACATCTCAAATGGTGGTCCATCATGTGAGACCGTTTGAAAACCATTGGTCTAAATGATAATACTGTGGATAGTGTCTTGAGCAAACCTTTACACGTTTTAAGAGTGCTTGCTTATAAGAGAGGAAACTGTTAATTAAAAAAAACAACAACAAAATGATCAGGGGGAAGCAGTGAAGAGAAAAATAGGATGGAATTGGCTGAATTTCTATGCTTTGTATTATGTGGGCTGTCAGACTACATGTTCTACTGGTCGTTTTGGCTTTAAAATCTATGTCTATGTCTACACTCGATAATTTAAGTCGACTTAGCTAAGTCGACTGAGCATGTCCCCACTCAAAAATTAAGTTGACTTAGAGAGGACCCTGCCAAATCGACCTACAGCATCCACACTGGACGCCTAGGCCGACTTGTAGGGTCTAGGTGGATCTGGGACAGGTCCATGGTGGCAGGGGGGGCACCCCTTGCCAAGTGCCAGGGGGCTCAGCCTTTGTCCCATTGTACCTTGGTACAGTGGGGGCTGAGCCTGACAGGGACCCTGGCAGGGCATAGGGGCAGGGTGGGCAGGGCCCTGTCCTGCCTTGTGGGGGGGTACGCCAGGCTGTGGCTGTGCCAGCCACCCTGGCAGGGAGGGCAGTGGGGAAGCCCTAAAACCCCCTAAGTCGACTTAATCCACATCCACACTGGCTAAGTCGACTTAATAAAGTTGATTTAGCCAGAAAAGTCGACTTAAAAGGAGGTTTAAGAAAGTCGACTTAATTTCTAAGTGTAGACGCACCCTATGAACCAAAATCAAACCATTGTGTTTTAGACAGCACCAGTCCACTTCTAATGATATTTAAAACAAAGTGAGCAAATCTAGTGCTCATATTCCCACATCAAACAAGACGAAACAAAAAGAGTAGCAGCAGCTTTGGTGATGGGGTATTACCGCTAATGTTCAACTAATCTAATTCATCAATAAAATAAATCAATACAACCATCAAATCAATATGGAATGGTCAGATCAATAAACTAATAAATTACTCTCAAACTGAATTGGAGTTAAATAATAAAATGAGTTAAGTCATCAAATTAGTTCTAAAAATTTAAGTTCTAAAGATACCTTCTTAAGAATCTAACTCTCCCTTTGATTATAAACCCCCAACTAAAGCATTTTACTGACCTCAGTCAAATCTGTGACTTAGAGCTGTTAAAAGCTTAATATTGAAACCAAATGATCTAATCTCTGAATCACGACCACAGAGCAATTATGCTTCTTTCTCAAAATTAAATTCTAGTGTGGTAACTCAAATCACATGTTATAAGACAGTCTCTAACAAAAAGTTTCGATAAGCTGAAGTTTGACAGCTCTTATGAACCAAAGTGTTTGTGATGGTTTAAATTTCTTAGGACTTTTCAACACAGAACACGGAAGACACTTCAATGAATATCTTCATGAGACAAGGATTAGGGCCATTGATACCTGGGGAACTTCTTATCTGGTGATGTCACCATGTGGACTTTGTGGATTCTTATGCATACATGTATGTACACAATCACCTTTTTGCACCCTAAAATTAGAAAATAAAGAGGTATATGCCAGCTAATAAAAGTATAAGACAAAAATAGATAAAAGAAAAACAAGATATTTAAGATAATAGAGGTTTGCAACTGCTTCAGCTTTCACGCTCCTTTGGACTCCATTGAGTAGGAGATGGACCTGTAGTCACGGAGCAGCTAGTGTTCTTCTTGTCTGTCCCTAGGTATAGGGACAGCCTGGTCAAAGGTTGGAGTAGCCTGTTTGCTGATGTTGTGACTTTCTCTTTAATCTTGGGGATTCTGGACCATCAGTTTTCCTCAGGTGGCTTGTTGATTCAAAAGGCAAAGCTTTTCAATCTTACTTTAGATTCTGGGGCCAGAAGGGACCATTTGATCATCTAGTCTGACCTCCTTAAAACATAGGCCATAGAGCTTTCTGAAAATTATTTCTTTGAACTAAAGGGTACCTTTTAAAGACCCCATTCAACCCTGATTTAAATATTGCCAGTGATGGAGAATCCTTGGTAAATTGTTCCAATAGTCATTCCCTCACTGTTAAAAATGTATACCTTGTTTCTAGTCTGAATTTATCTAGCTTCAGCCGCTAGCCATTGGATCATGTTATTTTTCTGACTGATAGAAGAGCCCATTATCAACTATTTGTTCCCTATGTAGAAACGTATAAACTGTGATTAAGTCACCATTCAATCTATTTAACTTATCTGAGAGAAAGCTGAACTCTTTGGCTATGTCTACACTACAAAAAGTTAGGTCGACTTTGTTAAGTCGACCTAATAAGGTTGACTTTAAGTTGACCTAAAGTCGACCTTATTAGGTCGACTTAACAAAGTGCTTCCCCTGACCGGGACTTAGTAAGTCGACCTAACTGCCACTAGGTCGACCTAATAAAGTGGACTTAAGCATCGACTTAAGGAGTCGACCTAAGGTTTAGGCTGACCTAACCGGCGGTTCTTATTAAGTCGACCTAAGCTTTCATTAAGTCGACTTAAGGAATTTCTTAAGTCGACTTAATGAAAGCCTGGCGTGGACAGGGACTAAGTTAGGTCAACTTAAGCTTCCTTAAGTCGACCTAACTTACAAGTGTAGACATAGCCTTTGAGTCTACCACTGTAAGGCAAATTTTCCAATTCTTTAATCATTCTTGTAGCTCATCTCTGTAGCCTCTCCAATTTATCAACATCCTTTTTGAATGGTGGACATCAGAATTGGACACAGTATTCCAGCAGCAGTTGCACCATTGCCAAATACAGAGGTAAAATAACCTCTATATTTCTTTTTGAGAATCCTCATTTTATGTATCCAGGGACTGCATTAGCCCTGTTAGCCAAAGCCTTGCACTGGGAACTCATATTGAGCTGATTATAAACCATGACCCCAAAATCTTTTTCAGAATTAGTTTCCCAGGATAGAGTTCCCCATACTGTAAGTATGGCCTGCATTCTTTGTTCCTTGGTAAATACAGCTACACTTGGCCATATTGTTTGTTTGTGTCCATCTTACCAAGTGATACAGATTGCTCTATACAAGTGTCCTAGTTTTTTTAATTATTTAGCACTTCCCCAATTTTGGGGTCATTTGCAAACTTCATCGGTGATGATTTCATGTTCTCTTCCAGACCTTTAGTAAAAGTATTAAACAGCACAGAGCCAAGGATGGAACTCTGCAGGACCCCACTAAAAACACACATGCTCAGTGATGATTCCCCATTTATAATTATATTTTGAGACCTATCAGTTAGCCAATTTTTAATCAATTTAATGTGTGCCATGTTAATTTTGTATCATTCTGGCTTTTAATCAAAATGTTACCATGAGTTACTAAGTCAAATGCCTAACAGAAATCTATTCTATCATTTCTGTTGCCTTTAACAATCAAATTTACTACATCAAAACAGATACCAAGTTCGTTTGACAACCCCACCCCCCTGAACCTTAAATATCTCCAAAGACGGAGATTCCACCACCTCCTTAGGTAACCCATTCCAATGCTTCACCACCACCACCAAAGTTTTTCCTAATATCCAACTTCGACCTCCCCAGCTGTGACTTGAAACCATTGCTCCTTGTTCTGTCCTCTTTTACTACTGAGAACAGCCTAGCTCCCTCCTCTTTGGAGCACCCCTTCAAGTAACTGAAGGTTGCTATCAAATCCCTCCTCGGTTTTCTCCTCGTTAGGCTAAATAAGCCTAGTTCTTCAGTGTCTCCTTCTAAGTCATGTGCCCCAGCCCCCAATCATTTTCGTTGCCATCCGCTGGACTCTTTCTAATTTGTCCACATCCTTTCTGTAATGGGGAGCCCAAAACTGGACACAGTATTCGAGATGTGGCCTCACCAGTGCTGAATAGAGGGGAATAATCACATCCCTCGATCTGTTGGCAACACTCCTACTGATGCAGCCCAATATGCCATTGGCCTTTTTGGCAACAAGAGCACATTGTTGGCTCATATCCAGCTTCCCATCCACCATAACCCTTAGGTCCTTTTCTACAGTGCTGCTACTTAGACGATCGGTCCCCAGCCTGTAGCAGTGCATGGGATTTTTCTGTCCTAAGTGCAGGACTTTGCACATGTCCTTGTTGAACCTCATGAGGTTTCTTTTGGTCCAGTGTTCCAATTTGTCTAAGTCCCCCTGAATCCTGTCCCTGCCCTCCAGCAGGTCTACCATTCCCCCCAGCTTGGTGTCATCCGCGAATTTACTAAGCACGCAATCGAGATCATTAATGAAGATGTTGAACACAACCGGCCCCGGGACCAACCCCTGGGGCACTCCACTTGTTACTGGTTGCCAACTAGACATCGAGCAATTGATTCCTACCCGCTGAGCCCGTTGATCTAGCCAGTTTTCTGTCCACCTTACGGTCCACTCATCCAACCCATACTTCCTTATCTTGTCAACGAGAATGCTGTGGGAAACTGTATTAAAAGCCTTGCTAAAGTCATGGTATACCACGTCGACAGTTCTTCATGCATCCACAAATCCAGTCATCTCATCATAGAAGGAAATCAGGTTGGTCAGGCATGATTTGCCCTTGGTGAATCCATGCTGACTGTCCCTGATCACTCTATTTTTCTCCAAGTGTTTCAGGATGGATTCTTTGAGACGTGATCCATGATTTTTCCAGGGATTGAGGTGAGGCTGACAGGTCTGTAGTTCCCCAGATCCTCCTTCTTCCCTTTCTTGAAGATAGGTACTATATTTGCCTTTTTCCAATCCTCTGGGACCTCCCCCATTCGCCACGAGTTTTCAAAGATAATGGCCAGCGATGCAATCACATCGGCCAACTCCCTCAGTACTTTTAGATGCAGTACATCTGGCCCCATAGATTGTTTAATTTCCAGTTAATTAATTAATCAATCAAAATGTAATTGATTAAGTTTATATTACATTTTAATTAAGTAGATTGGTGGCCCTTCAGGTTTGTAAAAATTATATTTTTGGCCCTCGAGCCAAAAAGGTTTTTAAAATTTTTTAAAAAGCTTTTAAAAAGTTTGGTTTTGTTTTTTAGAGGGCAGGGTGCCTATGAACTCCGGGAACCTCCCCCAACCTCTGGGCCATGCCCAGGCAGGACCCCAAGGAACCAGGCCAAGCTCTCTCCACCAGCACCGATGCTGTGGGTTGGACACAAGCCCAGCCCCGGGCGGATGTGATTCCCCATCACTCCATCCCGCTCAGCCCAAACCGGCCCCAGCACAGCGCTCCCCGCGACCTGGCTCCTGTCCCAGTACCTCCCCACCAGGGTGTCCTGCCCCACTCAGGCCCTTAACTGGGTAGCGGCCCACTTTGCCGTGGCCGGCCGGCCGGCCGGCCGACGCCTCCCTCCCTCCTCTTCAGGTGCTGCTGCCACCGGAGAGAGCCCAGCACTGGGGGAGGGAGGGAGAGAGGCAGATGGCCGCAGCCCGGCTTCCAGTTGGGATCTGGGACTGGGCGGCTGCTGCCCAGCTACCATCCAGTGGCAGGGGAGTGTGGGCCATTTCAAAAAGCCCTGCAGGCCACTTTTGGCCTGTGGGTGAGGGGTTGAGAACCCCTGCCATAGCTGATAATATTTTAATTTAAAATATGTGAAAGCTATACTCTCCTTAATGTTTTCAATGAGAAAGTTTAGCAGGCAGTCTCACCCTGGCTATGTCTACACTTGTTCAAATAAGTCAGCTTTGCTAAGTCAACTTAACAACTTGAAGACTTTGTTAAGTTGACTTAGCATGTCTAGATTGGAAATTTAGGTCGACTTAAAGTCGACCTTGCCAAATCAACTTAGAGCGTCCACACTGGACGCCTAAGTCGACTTGTAGGGGCTAGGTGGACCTGGGAGCGGTGCATGGTGGGAAGGGGGGCACCCAAGAGGTGTCCCCCTTCCCCGGGCACCCCTCCAAAAGTGCCAGGGAGCTCAGCATCTTCCCCATTATACCAGGGTAAATGGGGGCTGAGCATGACAGGGGCAGGGTACAGGAGCAGGGTGGGCAGGGCTGTGTCCTGCCCTGTGGGTGGGCACGCCAGGTTCTGGCTGTGCCAGGCACCCTGGGAGGGAGGTCAGTGGTGGAGCCCTGAGGACCCTTTAAGTCGACTTAGGGCTAAGCCACGTCTACAGTGGCTTAAGTCGACTTAATAAAGTTGACTTAACCAGTAAGTCAATATAAAACTAGGTCTTATTAAGTCGACTTAAAATTTCTTATGTTGATTTAAGCAGCAGCTTAAGTCGACTTAAGGAAACTGTAGTGTAGACACAGGGTAAATTAAGTTGACTTAAGCCTGCTTAAGTCGACTTAATTTACAAGTGTAGATGCACTCTCTATGTGACCCTGCAGATACCGGTATGAATTCCTAGTGCCCTGAGGCCCATTTATGATTGTCAGGGTACATCACTGTGGAAGCTTAGTCCAGAGCTGAGAAGCCGTCCCGAAATATGTCTTTACCATTCCAGAGCAGAGTGGTGGCAGTCATCTCATGCTCCTCACACATCCATGAGCTATGGATTCCTTGCCAAGATCTGGTTGCAAACTTCTGAGCTCCTTCCTAAGGGCAACTTTCCTGGTCATTATAAGAGAGGAAGATTGTAGTGAAGGCACTGGGTCTGGGATCCAGGACTTCGGGTTTCTTATTAATTTTTAAAAACATCTACACGATTTAGGAGTCTATGTCCCATTTTCAAAAGTCAGACACTTAGGAGCATAAATCCCACTTTGGCACTATTGAAAATTTACCCACAATTCTTGTTTTTTCTGTAGATTTGAAAGTTCCTTCCCCTCTCTGCATCCATTTCTCCCTTAGTAAATAGGCATATTGATACCGACCTGTTTCACATGGGCGTTGAGGGGAGCAATCTTGTCAGAGTTTGTGAGGTGAATGCCTGTTAATAATTACAATGCTTACATGACAGTTAATGGAGATAACATTTTTAAGGATTTATAAACATACAAAAGTACAGAGGTGTAGGAAAATCAAGGCTTCCTCCCATCAGAGTCAGAATACGGATGGTATGGAACACATCCGCCTGATCTCAATGTTAATCCATGTTCAACACATGACCAGGGGCAAAACCAAGTTCCCTGGTCGGAAGGGAATTTGATCTTGTCCCCAAATCTGATAGGCCTGTCAATTCTGTAAGCATAAGCAAGCATCACCCTCTTGAAGGATCTCTCCTGTTATGTACTTATGTCTGGGGACTAAGTAATTGTTTCATTTTATTTCTCTGGTAAGATCCCCATGGTACAAGAGCTAGACCTGAATCCACACTCCAGACCTGAGCTACTTCATCTTCCCAGACTCTGAAGCTATGTCTACACTAGAAAAGTTGTCGACTCTATTAAGTTGACTTAATAAGGTCTACTTTAAGTCAACTTAAAGTTGACCTTATTAAGTCGACTTAGGAGAGTCGACATAAGTTTTTCTAGTGTAGTCATACCATAAGTCGACCTTATTAAGTCGACTTAACACTTTAAGTTGACTTAATAAGGTCGACTTAGTTGCTAATCCCCATCCACACTGGCTTTAAGTCAACTTAAGGAGTCGATTTAAGGCTTAAGTCGACCTAAAACGAGGTGTTATTAAGTTGACTTAAGCTTTCCTTAAGTCAACTTAAGGAAGTGCTTAAGTCGACTTAATAAAAGCCCAATGTGGACGTGGCTTTGTTTAGGTCGACTTAAGCCTCCTTAAGTCGACCTAATTTGCCAGTGTAGATGCACCCAGAGAGAGTTAGAAATCCAAAGACAGCTCTGGGTCAGAACCAACCCTCAAGCCTACCTAACCACCCCCCAAAATGGGAGTTTGAAATCTTGATCCAAATCTTGTAGCTTAGACCTATTTATCCTGAACCCATTGGAGTCAACAACAAAACTCCTGATTAAACACAATAGGATGCAAGACGGAGCTCTTCATATTATGATGCTTTTGATTTTGGTATCTAAAACTTCCATCTCTCCCATCCACACCCAAAATTGCTCTCTCTCGCTCACATGCCCTCCTGTTCACTCTCTAATATGCACTCACTCTCTCTCTTATCCATACACTGTCTCCCCCTCTTTCTCCTACTGTCTCTTATTTTTATTTTTCATTCATTTGTAGGTATAATTTCCGAGGTTTCCGCTGGTTGCAGGCTATGATCTTTGCCATAGAAGAAATAAACAATAGCCCGACCCTCCTCCCCAACATGACCTTGGGATATAGGATATTTGACACCTGCAACACTGTCTCCAAAGCCTTGGAGGCCACGCTGAGTTTTGTGGCCCAGAACAAGATAGACTCCCTGAACCTGGATGAGTTCTGCAACTGTTCAGACCACATCCCTTCTAGCATTGCAGTAGTGGGGGCAACCGGCTCTGGGATCTCCACCGCAGTGGCCAATCTGCTGGGACTCTTTTACATACCTCAGGTACTGCATATTTTTTTCTTGTTTAGCTTAAAAAGTGTGTTACACCTTAGGGCCTGTCTATAGTCAAACCAGGACAGGGCACAGTTAGATGAAACAATTTTGTAAAATAGCTAATTGTTTGTAGTATGGAGAGAAAAACAAATTTACTAAACCATACTTGGGAATTTTATTACAACATAATATGATCTTAGCTCCTTGTAGATCTTTCTCCTTTACAGACAAAAACAGTCTTGGTATGGAGGCCCTAGCGGTGAGCAATCCTAGTAAGGCCTGCTAGTACAAATAGCCCCTCTAAATTCCATGAGATGGCCAGCACCTTTATGTGACAATGCAGTAACTCTAACAATAAAACGTGGTCAGTTTGTATGATGTGTCACAACCTATTCCCTGCATAGATATTTTGTAGGGCTTGATATTTTTGTTGATGAAATGTGTTAGATTTCACTTTTTCAGGATTTCCATGTCTGTGTGCGCTGTCTGAACAGGTAGAGTGGCAGTGCGAGCTTCCATTTACTCCTCTCTGCCAATGTGCCCTAACCGCGCCCTGGCAGGACCACCTTTAGAATCAAGGAATTCAAACCACTTTCTGTTGACACTGCCAAAAAGAAGGCCAGTTATTACAAATTGCATTGTGGGGTTTTTTGGGTTTGTTATGTGAACATGTGTGCTGCTGGGAATTGGACTGAAATGCATCAAACTCAGGAAGGCCACCGCAAAGCCAATGGGTAGTAACAACTTCCAGCACAAGCAAGATGGATTAGACATAATTTGAGATTATCAAATAAAAAAATTCCACATTCCATTGTCATTCTCTTCAGTGATATAATCCCTTGAATTTCCTTAGTTCAGATAAATACTTGCAATTGCCAGTCATAGGCAATTGATTCATTATGAGAGCTGGGTGAATTTTTCAGTTCACTGGTTAGTCTTAAAAATCATATAAAGGTTCATTTTGAGCCAAACTGAATAATATATTTGTCATCATTTTTGACTGTTTGAAAACGTGGGGAAATATTCACACGGAGTCCAAACAAAATGTTTTGTTTCAACATGACTCAAAATGTTTAGTTTCAATTTTAAGTATTTTAACAGAAGCCAAGGAAGACTAGCTTCACAAAAGGAATGAAAGAGCAGGAGGTGCCCTCTTTATACTTTTAGAACAGTGGTTAGGACATGGCTCTGGGATGTTGGAGACCTGGCTTCATGCCCACCCTCCTCTCTGCCCGATGAGGAAAAGGGATATGAACTTGAGTCTCCCACATATCAGAAAGTGCTTGAGCCATTGGGCTATAGAATAATCTAGTGTGGGATTTTCTCAATTTGCTTTGTTGAAGCTTTTCTATTGTTTATAAATAATTAAAGGGTCAGGGACTTGAAATTGGGTCTCCCACATTCTAGGTGAGTGCCCAAACCTCCTCCCCCCACTGTCTAGAATATTCTCTCTCTCTCTGTCTGTGGCCCAATGACTGTTCATTGTTATCAATAAAGGAAATTCAAAAACTAACCCAAGCCTTAATTAAACCAAAGCTATTAAATCTAGTCACGTATCTTGCTACACAGTCAAACTCTGTTGTCATTATAACAAACATTTATGGAATTAGAATTTGGTTTGTAATATGTGCATTAGAACATAAAGTTTTAGCATAACATTTACACGTCAGTACTTTAGCACAAATATGAACATCTTCTTGCCCCTTCAATCTTCTTTCAGAGATGACTTTTCAGCCAACAAGGTGACCTAAAATTCTTATTTTCGGTCACACTGCTACGTCAGCTGTTACAAACCAGTCCCATAATCCTGCTATATAATCACCAGTCTATGGACCAAACGATTGGGTCCCAAGTTTGTGTAGAGTCTAGTCACTGTTTCTGGCTGTGGGATGCTAGGGCCCACTCCCAGGTTCAGGCCTCTTATGTGAAGACCTTCTTTGGAAAATGGGATACTGTCGTACAACCGCCTTATAATGTGAAACCAGTGTTAGTCCTCCTGAGCTCCCAGTTGCTTACATATGCCCCCTCAAAGCTCTACTGAGGCTATGCTTCTTTCACTTACTCATTTAATCCCTTTAGGGACAACATGACAGGAAAGCAAGGAGCCCAGGTGTAACAAAGATATTTCTTAACCAGAGTGACTCTACTCTTACAATGCTTGACGGTTACAGATCTTTGACAAGAACAAAAATCCCGAGAGGTGCCTTCCCCTAGTCAGAGCTCACTTCATCCTTCCTGTGAGACCGCGATGTTCATCAGCATTTTAGGCTGTATGGAGTCCTTCCTGTCCTCTCTCTCCTGCCAAATCCCTCCTGTGTGTCAGACCTCTGCACAGACTAGAACAGGGGCAGGCAATAAAATTCAGCGGGGGGCCGTTGGTGGCAGCGAAGAGCCGGCCTGGAGACGGGTGGAGAGTGAGGCGGGAGAAGGGCCGGGGGTGAGGGAAAGCCGGCAGTAGGGGGGGTATGTGGAATGAGGCAGCACAGCGCTGGCTTTGGCCCCGGAGCGCCACAGTGCTGGCTGTGGGGTAAAAGGGGGCAACACTGACTTCAGCCCTGGAGCACCGCAGAGCCATGTAGGGGAATGAAAGGGGGTGGCACAGTGCTGACCCTGGCCCCAGAGCGGCTCAGCGCTGGCTATGGGTGGCAAAGGCAGGCGGCGCAGTGGCAGTCCTGGCCCCGGCGCAGCACAGCAATCGGGTGGGGGCGAAAGGGGATGAGGGAGAGCTGGACAGAGGTGGGGGACTGGACAGAGGCCTCAGGTGGGCTTGATCTGGCCCACAGGCCATATTTTTCCCACTCCTGGACTAGTATCATCCCAAATAGGGCCTCCTTCTCTGTGCAAAGTGCTCTAACTTCAACGTTGTGTATCCATCAGCCATGCTTATACTCCACCCTTGTGGGCTCTTGTGTAGAAAGATCATTAGATTATTATTATTAATTAATCTAGTGCCTAGCGCTCTAGTCATGGACCAGGACCTCATTGTGCTAGGCACTGTACAAACACAGAAGAAAAAGACATCCCTGCCCCAACAAGCATGTAGAGAATAAGACAAGAGACAACAGATGGATATAGACGAATGGAGGAGTAAAAAGAAACAATGAGACAGTACGGTTCAGCATGACAGGCAGTGGTCTCTCCACAATAACAGTCTAAGAGTTGTCAAGTGTTTTGTAGGCATCACAGTAATTAAGCTTTTATGAGAGATTTGAAGGAAAACAATTAAGTGACTTTGTGGATGTTTTAATAGAAGCACCTCCCAAATGTGTGGGGCAGCATGGGAGAAAGCATGAAGATGTTTATTTGAAAATGGAACAAATGGGCAATGGAGGCTGGCATCAAGGGCCTATCAGAGGCCAAAACCAACTTCTTGATACTGAATGAGGCAGGGAATAGGCTATGAAGGCCCTTGAAAGTGAACAGGTAATTCATGTTTGATGTGATAGAGAGTGGAGGAATGCAAAGGGAGGGGTGACATGGTCAAAGCAAGGAAAGGCAAGGAAAATTGTCTTTGCAGTAGCATTCTGACCTTTCAAAATATGAGTGTGGAAAGATTTTTTTTGTTCATTTTTGGCAAGGCCAAAAGGAAGGATGTTGCAGTAGTTGAGATATGAGATGATAAAATAGCTTGGATGAGACTCTTAATGGTTTGCGCAAAAAAGAAAAGCTGTATTTTAGAAATGTGATGCAGAAAGAATTGGCAAGATTTAGATAAAGCCTAGACATGAGAACCTAGAGAGAGGTTCAAGGGCCAGTAGCTGCGAAGCATTCAGAGTCAAAAGAACCAGACTGCAGGCTTGACGGCTTTCAGGATGGTCTCTCAGTGAGGAGTCCAACACCTTTCTGGGGCAGGGCCGCTATCTGGCAGGCATCGTAACAGATGGGAAGTGTCATGTTGTTACTGGCACAGGTTATAATATAATTACCAGAAGTAAATTGGTAATTATAGACATCACATTTTGATATAGGAAGGTGATATAATTAAAACGGGTGCTATTTAATAAGTCAGATGACATAGAAACTAAAAATGTTATGAAAGGATCACCCATTTGTTCTGTGTTTTTCATCTTACCTATATGTACCTTACAAACTTCCCAGTATATTAAGCCTGGGATTTTTTTTTTAATGTTTTCACTTGTGTATTATTTCTTCTTTAGAGCATGACTGGCCATGTTTTTGATATTTTGTTCTCTGTTTGAAGCAGATGTGACTGCATCTTGTAGATATTTTGTTAAATAATTTTGGATGGACTTGGTGTGCATATCCTACAGGTCTATAACGGTGGAACACCCTAAACGTCATTATGATATCAGAGCTTAGATTTCTTTGAGGGCAATAGGAGAAGATGGTGACTCTATGTAGACCCTCTAGCCCTTTAAAAAGTCGACTTAAACCTAAACGTGAACTAAAAGTAGATTTAACAAAGTTGACTTAATTTTCATTAAGTTGACTTTATTTTCCTTAAGTTGACTTAAGGAAACTGTAGTGTAGATTCAGAGTGTATTAAGTTGACTTAAGCAAGTTTAAGTTGACTTAATTTACAAGTGTAGATGCACCCAATATTACTTTTCTGTCTGAATATGACTGACTACAGATCCTAATTACAATATTCACAAAACCAGAAAACTTTGTTTCCAAAACCATTTCAGATTACTTTTCATTAAAAAAAAAAAACAAAAAAAAACCCTAAAAAAAGTTGAGGAATAATGAGACATCATCAGTCCTACTCTGCTAATTTAATAAGCGCATCCATGTGGAAACTGATTCTTTGCTTACATCAATTTGACAGCATTGTGTCAACTGAATCATATTAACTGATTTATACCAGTATAAGATCTAGCCCTTTGGAGTTGCATAGAGGGGCTCCCCTTCTTTGGATCTTGAAAAGTGTACAAAAGGGCAACTCTTGTCCTGCAAACCTAAAAATAACAGAGAAAGAGATCAGCTACTGAGTACCTCACAAGGTGTACAGGATTGGAACTCCTTTCCTATACCACCTACTCCCCTTAGAAGGTGTTATGAAATCAGATACTGGATACATTGGCTGTGTCTACACTAGAAAAAGTTAAGTTGACTTTATTAAGTCGACTTAACATTGGACATAGGCGTCCATACTGGCATTAAGTCGACTTAATAAAGTCAACTTAAGGGCTGCTCTCCATCCACACTGTCCTTAAGTCGACTTAAGTCAACCTAAGGAGGGGTAATTATTAAGTCGACTTAAGCTTTCATTAAGTCGACTTAAGAAATTTCTTAAGTTGACTTAATGAAAGTTTGGTGTGGACATGGGGTAATTTAGGTTGACTTGAGGGTCCTTAAGTTGACCTAAATTGCTAGTGTAGATATATCCATCATGAGGTCTTCAAAAGGTCTTTCTATATACCTGAGGAGGACAGTGTTGGGAAGATCCTTTGCTGGCTAGGTTCTTTCCTTTCTCTATCAGAAGAGCTGACATCTGAAATTTTAAATACCTGCAATTTGATGTACAAAATTTTACACCTTGGCTTCTGTGAATGAAACAATAGCGCTAAAAATTTTGGCCTGGATCTACAAAGAGACTTAGGCACTGTGATGCTGAGCTTCTCAGGGTCTTTAGGTGCCTGGAAAATCACAGATACAATACTGTGATCCACAAAGCTAAGTTAGGCACTTAGATTCCCTGTGCAGTGAGTGGGGAGAAATAGCCATCTTCAGATGTGAGCCACAAAAGTCAGCAGGTTAGGTAGGGAGCCATCTAAACTGGCCAATGGGAGTCCTAAGCCCTGCCTCTTTCAGAGATAGGTGCGTATCTCCATATGCGATTCACAACCAGGTACTCCTTTTTTGGAGTCAGATAATTTTGGCACCTGCCTTCCTCCATACAAAACAACCAGTGGGTGTGCCCACCTGATAACATTTAGCCAGTAGTTAGAGCACTCACCTGGGACATTAAAGACCCATGTTACCTCCAGCTAAGGAGGAGAAAGAATTTGAACAGTGATCTCCCACCTCTCAGGTGTATGCTCTAACTGCTGAGTAAGGGGATATGCAGATGGGGGAGTTTCTTAATTTCTTCTGTTGGAGTTGATCCACTATGTATCAGTAACTAAAGAGTCCTTGGAATAGGGGAAATTGGACCCTGGATCTCCCACCTCAGTGCCCTAACCCTCAGGCTACAGGCACATTCTCTTTCTCTCTCTCTAGTTCAATGACTTTTGAAGTATTTATCCACAATGGAACAGCTTCTACAAAAGAGATAGAGGAAAACCGTTTAGTATGCTCTCCTGAGCAGTGGGAGACCACTGTTCAAGTTGTTTCTCCCTCTTAGGCAGAGAAGTGGAAATTGAACCTGGGCTAACTGAGCTAAACACTGTAAGGTGGGCACCAGTGCCATCTCATCCCCTCATTCTTCTAAATTTTGAATGGGCCTGATGTGGTAAGCAGCCCCTGAGGAAGCCTACTTGATCAGGACCTCATGTGAGATAGGTGTGTTCATGGGTTGCTCAGGGAATTAGGCAGGCAATTGGTGTATGGACATCTAGCGTGAGGCTTGCCCGGAGGCAGGACGATAGGTGCCTAGGGAACTTTTACAGAGAAAACTTGGATGTTGAGTGAGCTCAGGCACTGACAGCATTCAGCAGGAGTTTTGTGGATCACATTGAAGCGTAAAACTGGGATTTAGGCTCCTAAACCACAGACTTAGCTAACCAAGTCTGGGCTTTCTGGCTATGTCTACACTTACAAAAGCTAGTTCGAATTAGTTAATTCGAACTAATTCGAACTAATTTTAGTTAGTTCAAATTAACTTAATTCCAACTAGCATGGAACTAGAATGCTAGTTTGAACTAGCCATGGCTATGCAGGGCACTTGCTTAGTTCAAATTAGTCAGTTGCAGGAAGGTCAATCTGCCGATTAGTTCAAACTAAGCAGTTAGTTCGAACTAATATGGCCACATTGGATGAGTTCAAACTAACTAGTTTGAATTAACCATGAATTCAAACTAAGCAATCTAATTTATTAGTTCGAATTAAGGAAGCTCTTAATTAGAACTAATGAAAGCCTAGTGTGGCCAAGGCTTAAATTAGTTTGAATTAAACTTCCTTAATTCGAACTAACTTGCAAGTGTAGACATAGCCTATATGCTTACGTACCTTTGTGGATCTGGGCTTTTGTTCTTAACCTTTTTTTAGATTTATAAGATCAGATTTGATGTAGTTTTTCATCTTTTAAAGTCTGAAATGTTAAAACAAAGCCATTTGTACGTTAGAAGGATTCCTCAGTAAAATTAGACATCAGTCTTGAAATTTCAAAGAAATAATTTTTAACTCTTTCAAATCCCAGACAATATTTTCCTTCTAAGTTTCTAGAAGATTTAATCTATCTCCTGAGAGTTTGTGTTACAAATTTGGTAAAGAGAAGACATTTGTTTGCAGCCCTAACAGAGGAATTGAAACTCTACTTTAACTGCAAACTCAATGCAACTTTCACTGTGGATTCACTAATTATATGTTCAGGATTATCCACATAACTGATTTTTTGTGACTCTGACCAGGAATATTTTGAGTTTACATAAAGTATTTAATATTACCACAGGTCCATGTTGTTTCTGATTTCTCACACATCTCTTGCATCTAGATTAAAATAATAATCGGCAGTGGTATTGCATAGAGATCTGATAGTTCACAACTAAGTCTGCTCAATGAAATGCAAGGTGAAGATTGTGGGGGAAGAACTTCAGGAGGCCATTGGTATAATTGAGGTTGTGATGTTAATGAAAGTCTCTAGGTGTCACAATCAGGGAGGGGCAGTTTGTATTTTATCTGAATTGATTTACACCTTCTTAGTTTGCTCTAATGACAAGTTCTGTTTCTCCAGTTTTGGCAAACAGTGAAGAAGCTTGCTTGTGTGATCCATCAGTGGTACTCATTTCTATCCATTTCCCCAGTCTGTATGTCTGCATATTTCTGTTCTTTTTTCCCCAGCTTTCTGACCCATCATGTGTTCATATTTCTACCCAACTTATCTAGCTCGGGGGCCCACTGAGCACACGTTTCTGCAAGTCATTTATTAACACAAGTACATAGCCAGATTCAATTTCCATCTGAAAATGTCATTTCAGTCACTGCAAATTCCCAAGAGTAAGTGGTTGGCTGAATATCACAGTTTCAGATTACACTTCTAGATGGGGATGCTAAATAAGATTAGGCATTTTATGTCTACAGAGCTTACTTAATGAGCCCTACTGCTTGCTCTCTGTCCGCCTACAGGTCAGCTATGCCTCATCCAGCCGACTTCTGAGCAACAAAAACCAGTTCAAGTCTTTCCTCCGCACTATCCCCAATGATGAGCACCAGGCCACTGCAATGGCAGACATCATTGAGTACTTCCGCTGGAATTGGGTGGGAACGATTGCAGCTGATGACGACTATGGTCGACCAGGGATTGAGAAGTTCCGGGAGGAGGCAGAGGAAAGGGGCATCTGTATAGATTTCAGTGAGCTCATCTCCCAGTACTCAGATGAGGAGGAGATCCAGCAGGTGGTGGAGGTCATCCAGAACTCTACAGCTAAAGTGATCGTTGTCTTCTCCAGTGGACCAGATCTGGAACCCCTCATCAAGGAGATAGTCAGGCGTAACATAACTGGCAAGATCTGGCTGGCAAGTGAGGCATGGGCCAGTTCTTCCCTGATAGCTATGCCAGAGTTCTTCCATGTCATCGGTGGTACCATTGGGTTTGCTCTGAAGGCAGGGCAGATACCAGGCTTTCGTGAGTTTCTACAGAAAGTGCATCCCAAGAAATCCATCAACAATGGCTTTGTCAAGGAGTTTTGGGAGGAGACCTTTAACTGTTACCTCCCAGAAGGGTCCAAGAATCCCCCAGCTTCAGCTTCCTTCCACAAAGGCCATGAAGAAGGAAATGCAGTTGGAAACAGCACAACTGCCTTCCGTCCCCCATGCACAGGGGAGGAGAAGATCACCAATGTAGAGACGCCATACATGGACTACACACATCTGAGGATATCTTATAACGTGTACTTGGCTGTGTACTCCATTGCCCATGCTTTGCAGGATATATTCACCTGTACCCCTGGAAAAGGCCTCTTTACCAATGGATCGTGTGCAGACATTAAGAAGGTTGAGGCATGGCAGGTAAGTCGTGTTTTCAGTACAAAGAGTGCTGTGTGTATAGCCATAAAATAGAAACCAAACTGGAGAGGATCTCTCTATTGCGCTCCTGGGAAAGGATGCCTTTACAATTTGAGGTTGGGGAAAGAAGGGAATCTGAGAAAATAAGCCAGCAATAATACATTTTAGAGTTCAACTCAGTTAATTTTGGTCTTTTGCAATCCTATAGCAATTTGCTTACCAGCCAAATTTTAAGTTTTACCTCCAATGTCTTAGTTAGATATAAGGTCAAACTGGAGCAAGTTGAATCCTAGAGGAAAAGAATGTGTGGCTATTTATTTAGCATATACTAAGCATTTGGTTTGTTCAACAACATTCAATCTTTTTGTATTTGTGAATTTACCAAACTTTAAGATGTATCTGAAAGATATGGTCTAATTTACAGCCCCATAGATGGACATCTGTCACCGTGGGTGCATCTATACTTAGAAATTAAGTCGACTTAAGCTTGCTTAAGTCGACTTAATTTAATCTGTGTCTACACTACACGGGCGCGTCTACACTGATAAATTAAGTCGACTTAAGCTTGGCTTAAGTCGACTTAATGTGCCCTGTGTCTACACTACATTTTGCTTAAGTCGACTTAAGCAGCTTGCTTAAGTCGACTTAATGAAAATTAAGTCGACTTTATTAAACCACCTTTCTAATCGACCTAAGGCTTAATTCGACTTTCTAAAGTTGAATTAAGCCAGTGTAGCCCTGGGGTAGCCCTAAGTCGACTTAAGGCTATCCCAGGACTACACCAATGCCCTCCCTGGTGGGGGGGGGGGCACAGGGGGAGCCTGGCATGCCCCCCAAAGGGCAGGGCATGTGGGCACAGTGTGACACTGTCTGGATTTAGGGAAGCATTTATGATATTATTTTCAATGGGTATCTCATAAACGCTATAATCCATAGGAACTA
>ML685952.1:91456-109500 GCA_007922175.1 Pelusios castaneus | reverse complement strand
TGCCTTTCTATTGATACCAAACATGACATAGTTCCTATGGATTATAGTGTTTATGAGATATCCATTGAAAATAATATCATAAATGCTTCCCTAAATCCAGACAGTGTCACACACAGGACTCTGCCCTGCCAGGGTCCCTGTCCCCCTTTGCCCCATTGTACACAGGGGGTACTCCCCCCCACCACCGTGGACCTGCCCAAGGTCCCCCTAGCCCCACAAAGTCGACCTAGAGCATCCAGTGTGGACGCTTTAGGTCGACTTTGTAAGTTCCCCTTTAAGCCGACTTTAATTTGAAGTGTAGACACACTAAGTCGACTTAACTAAGTCGACTTTAAGTCGTCTTAGTTAAGTCGACTTAATTAAAGTCGACTTAAAAGTGCAAGTGTAGACATAGCCCACTTTCCTTAAGTCGACTTAAGCAAGCTGCTTAAGTTGACTTAAGGAAAATTAAGTCGACTTTATTAAACCTACTTTTAATTCGACTTTAGGCTTAAGTTGACTTCCTAAAGTTGACTTAAGCCAGTGTAGACCTGGAGTAGCCCTAAATCAACTTAAAGTCAACTTAGGGCTCTCCAGGACTCCCCCACTGCCCTCCTGGCCAGGGGGAGCCTGGCATGCCCCCCCAAAACGGCAGGGCAGAGCCCTGCCCACCCTGCCCCTATGCCCTGCCAGGGTCCCTGCCCCCCTTTGCCCCATTGTACCCAGGTACAATGGGGCAAAGGCTGAGGCCCCTGGCACTGGGCAAGGGGTGCTCCCCCTGCCACCGTGGACCTGCCCAAGGTCCCCCAAGCCCCTAGAAGTCGATCTAGGCATCCAGTGTGGACGCTCTAGGTCAACTTTGTAAGTACCCCCAAAGTCGACTTTAAATTTAATTGTGGACATACTAAGTCGACTTAGCTAAAGTCGACTTAAATTTACAAGTGTAGACATAGCCTGTGATAGTTGGGTGATGAATTTTATTCTCTGATACTTTGCAAAGATTCCCCAGAAACAAACGTGTTTCACTATGATATTCGACAAATATTTTCTAATGCCAAAGAGATTCTGAAAAATGGTATTGTTTTTTGAAGCACCCCACAGTAAAAATAAAATATGCCAGAATTTTTTATCAGCAAATTCTTTTTGCCTAGCAATATCCTGAACTGAAAGCTTGCCTCTAAACACCTCTGAAATCAGACTCCTGAGTTTAAGGAGACCCTCCCACCTAAAGCCCAAACTCAAGCCTGAGCCTGAATGTCTACACAACAATTAAAGAGGCTCTTTACCCAAGCCCCTTAAGCCTGAATCAGCTGGCATGGGTCAGCCACAGGTGTCTAATTGCAGTATAGACATAACCTCAGAGGCATCTGTCTTTCACTGGTTTTCTGCTTTAAACAAACTTACTGACAAAGCTGCACAGATATGTAAATAAAAATGTGACAAAATTTATATATGTATATTTGCAAATTATTCCCTCAACTCTGTAAACTAGCAGAATAAGAAACAAAGTATTGAAAAATTGAAAAATATTGATATTTATCAAATAGATGACAGGAAGAAAGGCAATCAGTCCACTGCTGAAGTATTTGTCAGATGCTGAAAAATGGTTCTCGCACTTTGTGAAGGATACTAGCTAAGAATACTGGGTACCAATACTCCTCATTGAGGAGGAAGATAGGCAGGTGGGGGATAAAGCAGAGAGATTAGGAAAGGTAGCAGTGGGAGCCAGCAAGTGGGTGAAGTTGTATATTAAAAATAACCACCACAATATAGAATTGGTAATTGACATTTGATATTTGTACCTTTTTTAAAAAGTTCATTTTGACTTCACATGATTAGCACCAAATGCCAGGTGTGTGATTTGTGTATTGCCTCAGTATCTCCCTGCAAGCTTTCACCAGCCACAAGAGAAATGAGTTCAACTCACATAGAAAAGATGCTCTGGCATCTTCAGAGCCCCTGTGAGAATCACAGACAGTGAATATCTCAAGCTGAGAGGACTTTGTACTTTCCCTCAGAAACCCAATTTCATTTCCATGGACAAAGACAACTCAGCCACTTTACCTCTTGGAAAGGTTTCATTGATCAGGATTTCACACATGCTGTAGAGCTGGTGAGGAAACCGTTCTCTCCTACACAGCCACAACACAAGATGCAAGAAAACCTTTATGCCAGAATTAATGCAATTCAGAATGGTGCTTCTTTTATTGGCTTTTCAAACATCCTACCTTCACTTTGTAAAACATCTTCTGAATACAGGTGATCTGTGATGGAAGAGCCAAGAAGGTGTTGTTTAGCCCTTTTTCCAGTGGCTGAAGCTTTGGCTCCCTTAGCCTCAGGATAAACTTTGAGACTCAGTATCTTATGGCAGTGAGCTCTACAGTTTAATTATGTGCTGTGTAAAAAAAAAGTATTTACTTGTATAAGTTTTAACTGCTTTGCCTTTTGTTTTCATTAGTCCACTAGTAATATTATTTATTATTATTATTATTATTATTATTCAGTCAGCCTATTTTGGGGACAATATTTGATACTGTTCTGAGCAACATAAATTATACCCATATAGCCAGTGACGGGTATCTTATAAATACAAACAATCATTATAATTATGGTGGAAATTCATAGATTCATGTAGTGCCTCCTCTCTTCCTGCCCCCACGCCTCCTGAGATGTGGCTGTGAGGAAAAAATACTGAGGGACCAGCCAGAAACTCCGACCAGTAGGAGCAGCTGCTTTCTTTTGACCTAGCTTATTGCCTTCTAACTAAACTCACTTAAACAAACACACACTTGGGGAGCTAACATGATGTTTGCTGACATCACATGGTTTATGAAGCTTGTGTGTTACAGCCCTTCCTCCATCCTGTACATGTCTTGTCTGACTAAATTATAAGCACTTTTTAAAACAGTTAGTACAAGGGGCTCCACTCTTGGCTTGTTCTTATGTAACCTTTGAGTGGGCTAAAATTCATTCACTTGCCTCTCCAATGCCTAACAGAAATAAACCCCAACTCCTATGGAGAAAGCAGCTGGAGACCCAGGATCCAGTCTGTAAGGGACTCCCAGCAAAGATTGCTCAGAGTTACCCTCCCACATTAAAATACTACTAAGAACAACCATAACAATGAACTTTATTAGCTACTAACTGAATAAATCTTATCCTAAGACAACAAAATGAAGTTAAACAGGACAGTCCCCACAGAAACACTGTGAGAAGACACCCAAGAGTCCCAAAGTCCAGGTGGAGTTCACCCAAACCTCAGTTACAGTCTCTGTTCAACTCCAAAGAAGCAGCTATCCTCTTCTTCGGTTGCAGGAATCTTCAGTAGAATTTCATGCAGGCTTTTCTCTCTCCTCTGGAACCAGCACCATCCAGTCAGCTGACTGGTTAACCAGCCCTCAGTCACATATGCATGTGCACAAACTCTGCTGCAGAAGTCTCCAGAGAAGGGAGAAAACATCTTGCTGGTGACTCCTGGCTCAGCTTCTCTCATGAACACTGAGCACATGGGCTCTACTCACTGCAACTCCTGTCTGCTGCTCTCTCATCATAGGGTCTGACCTGACCACACCAGGGAACCCTGTGCAGCATGCTCAAATGCTACCACTCCCTGTTTCCAGAAATTTCTGATTCTGGGCAGCTAATCCGCCCAGCAACAGTAACCCACCATCAATGGGTCGCTTAAAGAGATAGCTTGTTTTAAGCATACGGGTTACACTTACACACTACCATAATCGTAGTGGTAACACTAATAATGGATTTATTGATTTTTGGCACCAAAAGCGATCAGTATAACCTTTTTTATTATTGTAACTACTTGCACCTTCTATCTTAACCAAAATGAATTTTTAAGCAAAGAAGTCTTCTTTTGTGGCTGAGAAGTTGTGTTTTTAAGGGCATTTAATAAAGCATTCTTAAACAATTCCCTATTATCATTCATATTTTTATGTTTAAATATTTCCTCTTACTTGGTTTTGCTCATGATTGTTTTCAGCTTTGAGAAATTTGAATTTTTAAAGCACCAAGTACATGTACTACTGCATAGAACTATATTATTTGGTTTGCATATATCAAACAAAATGAGGTGTTTAGTTCAGCGATCAGTTCATCTATATATTGGACAGAATGAGGTCTAATGTAGAATTACTCCAAGTTGGTTGCAACATTTACTGTGTTAGAAAGTTACCAGCTAGAATTTTTAGAAATCCCAAGTATGTTTTACCTGTGGCAGCGTGAGACCTCCAGCATGTGTTGCCTGGATTGAAATCTCCCACGATAACACTTTTTCTCCTACACATTATAGGTAGATGTTGAAGGAGTGCTTATTCTGTTCCTTCATCTGGTGGTTTATAGCAATATTGTGCTTTATCATTGAGAACATTAATCCATAAGCATTCTAGGACCTGGACTTCTGAACTGTTAATAATGCTAAAGCAGACAATGGTACATCTTTAATGTAAACTGATATCCCACCTCCTCTTTTGTCCACTCTGTCCTAACGAAACAGGGTGTATCCAGTGATATTAACATTCCAAATCTTCTTCTCTCTACATCCCTTGATGTCTTCATTCTTTATGTTCATGTTACTTTGATTCTGAGTTATATATTTAAGCATCATACTGTGATTACCCTCTTAGCCCCTTCCCTTTAGATGCTAGCTTAAAGCTCTCCAGTATGTTGTAGCTAGTTTGCTACTTGAAAGATTGACTTCTCTACGGCTGAGATGAAGGTTGTCTAGCAATACAACCTCCTCTCCTCAGAGAGCTGGCCCTGTGTTCTATGAAACTGAACTACTTTATACCTCTTTCCCGGCCATCCATTTACCTGCAATATCTTCTGTTGTCCATCTTCTCTCGTGTGGAATAGGAAGCATCTCGGAGATTGTCTCTCCTCCAGCTCCCTTCTGAGAGCCCAGAAGCCTCTGATGAGCTGCAAAAAATGTCCTTTGGGCAAATGCATGTCACAACAAATGGAGCCAACCCCATCCAATCTTTCAGTGGCATGTCTTGTCTTTACTCCAGGAAGAGAGCACAGAACCCCCCGTTCCCCAAGAGTCTTTTATCCACCCGTGATAATGAGTACTGCTGAAGAGTATCTTTTTTCTTTGGATAGTTGATGGTCTTCTTCTTTGGGGCATGCTGGACACCCTCATGGTGGGACTGAGCATCTACTCTCAGGCCCGTCCTGTGGGGATCTCTGATCCTTCCTTCCAGCTGCATCCTCCAAGATATTCTTTCCAGTTGCTACATTAATATCTGAAAATAACTGGATATCCCTATGCACTGAATTTCTCCTGGTCCTCTGTCTACTCATGCTCAAATGCTGTGTGTCCTCTTCTGTTTCTAAATGTATAGAATGTCTCACTTCTCTGCCCTAACTAATTCACAAACTGACCCAAGTACTGGAGAGGTAAAGAGACTATAGTTAATGTTGCTCCAGACTTTTCAAATTGTTTCAGTTTACAGGACTGTTTTGAAATACTTATTGTAGTTCATAAAGTGATTACATTTTTAGGGTACTTTGAAGGGAAAAAAAAAATTTAGTTTAGTTCCAAACAGAATCATCCAATTAAAGAATTCTGGTTTATCTTACCCTCTCTGTGGATCCCTTTTTAAGATATAATAAAACAGCATGAAGCGTGAAATTAATGTGCACTTCAACTTATGTGTGACTGTTTTTTCAAGTTCAAAAAGATAATGTTTTGAACCTTTACAGTCAATGCATTAACATGTACTGATTTATGATGACACATTGTTACTAACTGCATAAGTTGCAATGTTTGCAGTGTCATTGGAGCTGTGTTGGTCCCAGGATATAAGAGAGACAGAGTGTGTTAAGCAATATATTTTATTGGACCCACTTCTGTTGGTGAAAGAGACAAGCCTTCAAGGTCCCGAAGACTTCTTTGAGTCAAAAGCTTGTTCTTTCACCAATAAAAGCTATCATCTCACCCACCTTGTCTTGCTTATAAATTATAATATCAGGATATTGTTGTCTCTTCATGCAGACAGGTTCCAACGGGATAGCCTTGTCAGTCTAGTTCAGCCAAGCAAACAAACTTTTAAGTGACACAAGACTCCTTGTTTGCTTTTCTTCTGGCTGAGTGATAAATGAAATATGGGGCCCTGCTGGGTGGTCTATGTCTGGATGAGAATTAGAGTTAGACTAAATGTCCTTGTGATTTTTTTATTTAAGAGGCGGCCTTTGTCTATTGGGGGCTCCAGGTTAAGGCCCATTGTGGTGTCCCCTGTAAGCCCACTGCCACCTCCCCCTCCGCAGTCTCATTTTTAAAAGTAACATGGGCAAGAGGGATAGATTTTAAATGTATTTAAGTGACTAAATGTAACGAGGCACCTACTGTGATTTTGAAAAGAACCTAAGCAAGTGAGGCATCTAACACTCATTGAAAGTCAGAGAGATGTCATAACCACTGTTTGTATTCTTCAGATCATTACTGGAATACTGTGCCCAGTTCTTGGAAAGAACTTTGAAAAAAATAGAAATGGTTCAGAAAAGCACTATAAGGATGATATGAGGTCTGGAAAATCTGCCTTGCAGTGTGAGACTGAAGAGAGAGTCAATCTATTTAGTTTATCTAAGAGAATTTTAAGAGTTGGCTCTGTGGTGCTCTATAAGTGTATACAAGCGAAGAAGATTTTTGATCCTAGAGGGCTCTTTAGTTTAGCAGATGAGGACAGAAAACCAAATGGCTTCAAGGCGAAGATACACAAATTGAGGCTAAAAATAAAATACACATTGTTAACAGTGAATGAAATTAATTATTGGAGTACATTACACAACTTTTTTTAGGCATGTGGTGGATTCTTCTTCGAGTGATTGCTCATGTCATTCCACTTTAGGTGTGCGCGCGCCGCGTGCACGAGCTGCCGGAAACTTTTTCCCCAGCATCCCCCGGGGCCGTCCGTGGAGCCCCCTACAGTCGCGCCTTCGCGGCGCACTATAAAGGGTCCCGACGGCCCTGCCCTCCCAGTTCCTTCTTACCGCTCGTGGCGACTGCTGGAACGTCTCTCTCTTGCGCACCGCAAGAGTTTTTCCCCTTTGTAGTTAGTTAGTTTCCCAAAGGTAGTTTCATAGCTAGTTTAGAGCACCCCCCCTTCGACATCTAGGGGGTCCGCTGTCTAGAGCGGATCCGGGGCATGCCCGGCTTCAAGTCGTGCGGTGCATGCAAGAAGCCTATGCCCCTGGACGACCCACACTCCTCCTGCCTCAAGTGCCTCGGCGAAGCCCATCTCGGCCAGCACTGTAAGATCTGTAAAAGTTTCCGCCCCAGAACACAAAAAGAAAGGGGCCAGAGACTAAAACTTTTGATGATGGAGGAGGCGCTGCGCCCTCCGGCGCCGGAGACACCCGGTGCGGCTTCGGTGCGGAGCGCACCGTCTATCCCACACTCGCCGCGTTCCAAGGGCACGCCCAAGGAACCTCGGCACCGCCGATCGCCGGCACCGAAGAAAGGGGCCGATGAAGGACGGCGGCGCCGCTCTCACTCCCCGGTACCGCCCAAGAGAAAGAGAGCGGACAGGGGCCGCTCCCCTGCACCTAAGAGCAAGGGAGCTGACAGAGCAGGACCCGTGTTGGGCCGCTCGACAGAGGCTAGCCGAGGCCCGGCACCGTCGACTCAGAGGCGCTCGTTGAGTCCGGTACTGGCAAGTTCCCCTACCAGGGAGATCCTGCAGGAGGATATTCACCTGCCCTCCACTCCCGAGACCTTTGAGGCGGCCAGGGAGTTAATCGAGGAGGTCGCTTCCCCGGCACATAGCCTGACACGGGCTCCGATGTCCAAGGGAAAACCCCCGATGTTAAAGAGACCAAGGTCTCCACGGCACCGCCCGGCGCCGTCCCCGCGGCAAGGCAGAGAGAGCGACCGTGTAGTGGAGGCAGCTAAGTCGAGGTCCCCCCGGCGTCGCACCCCGCCGGCACCAACGGCACCGCCCGCTACCGCTCCGCCATGGTCTCCGCGCAGCTATGCCTCCTCGGACTCTGAGTCGGAGTCGATCAGATCCAGGAGAAGCCCACGTCGGCACCGTTCGGGCCAAGGGCATGCGGCACCGCACCACTGGCAAATGCCATCTCAGTGGCCTTTCTGGATGCCCTGGGCATTCCATCAGGCACAACGCCAGCTCTCTGGCAGGTCACGCTCCATGGCCTCGGGCTCAAGGACCCGCCCGTCCTACACGGCCAGCGCCCCGCCAGAGGCTACAGACCTCTCAGACCCAGGCTCCACCGCGGAGGACGCCCAGGACCCCGGCACTGCCAGGAGCGAGCGCCCGAAGCACCCTCGTTCCGGTGCCGTGGGCCAGGCGGTGCCGCCCCTTCCCCGAGGTTCGTCTTCGTCGTCGCCAGACGAAGCGGTGGCAGGAACGACACCGGCAGTGGTCCCCGATGACGCTAAGATGCATCAGGACCTGCTGCGCAGGGTAGCCCGCAACATGGGATTACAGGCGGAGGAAGTGGTCCAAGAGGCTGACCCCATGGTAGACATTTTAACCCCAGAGGGCCCATCTAGGGTCACCCTGCCTCTTATCAAGACTATCAGGGACAACACCAAGGCCCTGTGGCAGACACCGGCGTCCATAACCCCTACCGCCAAAAAGTCCGAGAGGAAATACTTCCTCCCATCGTCGGGGTACGAGCATTTTTACACTCACCCCACCCCGGGGTCGCTGGTAGTGGCGGCTGCCAATGAAAAAGAGAGACAAGGTCACCAGGGCCCGACTCCAAAGGCCAAGGACTCTAAGCGTCTGGACCTATTTGGGCGTAAAGTATATTCCACGGCGGGACTACAGCTTAGGATCGCAAACCAGCAAGCGATCCTAAGTAGATACGCCTTCAATTCCTGGGCCTCCATGGAAAAATTCCAAGACAAACTCGACCAGCTGTCGAGGCCCGAGTTCTCCGCAATGGTCAAGGAGGGGAAGGTGGTGTCCAAGGTCCTTCTCCAATCCGCCCTGGACGCCGCCGACGCATCAGCCCGTTCCATGTCCTCAGGGGTGGCCATGAGGCGCTGCTCATGGCTTCAGGCCTCCGGCCTGCCGCAAGAGGTCCAATCTACGATCCAGGACCTGCCCTTCGAGAGCCCGGACCAGTTCTCGGCTCAGACGGACTCTAAGCTCCAGAGCCTGAAAGACTCGAGGGCGATTCTAAAGCCCCTGGGCCTCCACACCCCCGCTCCCCAATGTAAACATTTTAAACCCCAACCCCACCCGAGGGGATACAATCGGAGACTGGACTCCTACCGGGGACGGGGCCAGAACAACAGGAGGAGCAGGAGCGCCTCGGACTCAGGGCAGGGACGCTCCCGGCGCCCTCCCTCCCAGAAAAAGGGGTTTTGAGGGCACGCCCGAGGCCGGCGTCCCTACCTCAATTCCGGATCCACCCACCCCCACTTTCCGCAACCGGTTATCCCGTTTCTACCATGCGTGGGAGCTCATTACTTCGGACCGGTGGGTCCTCCACACTGTAGAGCATGGATACTCCCTGCAATTTACTTCTGCACCCCCTTCCCACCCACCTCCTTCCCAGTCCCTCTTCAGGGACCCAGCTCACGTACACCGGCTTCAACAGGAGGTCTGCCGGTTACTGGAGGCGGGAGCGGTGGAGAAGGTCCCTCACCATTGGAAAGGGAAAGGCTTCTACTCGAGGTACTTCCTCATCCCAAAGGCGAAAGGCGGCCTCCGCCCCATCCTCGACTTGAGACATCTCAACAATCACTTGAAGAAGCTCAAGTTCAAGATGGTCTCCCTCGCCTCCATCATTCCCTCCCTGGATCCGGGAGATTGGTACGCCGCCCTCGACCTGAAGGACGCGTATTTCCACATAAGCATAGCCCCACACCACAGGCGATTCCTCAGATTTGTTGTGAACGGCTCCCACTTTCAATTCACGGTGCTGCCATTCGGGCTCTCGGCCGCACCAAGAGTCTTCACAAAGTGCCTGTCGGTGGTAGCGGCCTACCTCAGGTGCCAGGGCATCCAAGTTTTTCCGTACCTGGACGACTGGTTAGTGAAGGCACCAACCAGAGACCAGGTCAGTGGGCACCTCCAGATAATCCAACGCACCTTCAGCAAGCTAGGGCTGGTGGTGAACACCCAGAAGTCGGTCCTCTCACCGGCTCAGAGGATAGACTTCATAGGGGCGACCCTGGACTCAGTCGTAGCCAGAGCTTCGCTCCCAAGGGATCGGTTCGATACGATCAACTGCGCAGTAAGGGAGCTGAGAACTCACCCGACATGCACAGTACGGACGATTCTGAGGCTTTTAGGCCTGTTTGCCGCTTGCACCTCAGTCATAAGATACGCAAGGCTGAAGATGAGGCCTTGTCAGACCTGGCTGGCCTCGGTCTATCGCCCAGCTCGGGACAGCATGAACGAGATAGTGTCAGTTTCCCAACAGGTCCTCAAATCATTGGGCTGCTGGACCAACCCCGGGTGGGCGTGCACAGGAGTCCCCTTCCGGCCCCCACAGCCCTTGGTTTGCCTTACCACAGATGCGTCAAACATCGGGTGGGGTGCGCACATGGGGGACCTCAGGGCCTCTGGGACCAAAGGGACCTCTTGGCGCACATCAACATACGCGAGCTCAGAGCAGTGAGGCGGGCCTGCCAGACCTTTTACCCCCACCTACGAGACAAGGTAGTGTTGATTCGCACGGACAATGTAGCCACAATGTTCTATATCAACAGGCAAGGGGGCACTCGCTCCTCGCAAATGTGCAGAGAGGCACTGGATCTGTGGAACTTCTGCCTCTCCCATTCAATACACCTGATAGCGACATACGTACCCGGTCAGCAGAATGTTTTAGCGGACTCCCTCAGCAGGTCCTTTCTGAAACACGAGTGGTCTCTGAGGGAGGATGTCCTGAGGGGCATATTCCGGAAGTGGGGCACTCCCCGGGTGGACCTATTCGCGTCAGGGGCAAACGCGAAGTGCAAGAGCTTCTGCTCATTCCAAGGACAGAGCCCGGGCTCGAACTCAGACGCCTTCCTCATGCATTGGGGGGGCAGACTCCTCTATGCATTCCCCCCCACCCCGCTAATCCACAAGGCCCTAATCAAAATCAAACAGGACCAAGCAGCGGTGATCTTTATAGCTCCAGCGTGGGCCAGGCAGCATTGGTTCCCCACGCTGTTGGAGCTCTCGATCAGCGCCCCCATAACTCTACCATGCTTACCGGATCTCCTCTCCCAGGACGAGGGCAAACTGAGGCACCCAGACGTGAAAACTCTGCACCTCACAGCATGTAACCTCCATGGCTAAACACGTCAGAGCTCCAATGCTCCCAACAGGTGAAGGACATCCTCCTCAGCAGTAGGAAGCCCTCAACGAGGCTGAGTTACCAAGCTAAGTGGAAGCGCTTCACGGTGTGGCTTGCGGATAAGAATGTGGACCTGCCTAGAGCCCCCATTCCCCTAATCCTGGATTACCTATTAGCCCTCCAACAGCAGGGCCTAGCAAGCTCTTCCGTCCGAGTACACCTGGCGGCCATCTCGGCCTTCCACGTTGGGGAGGCGGGCCACTCAGTCTTCACAAACCCTCTGGTCAAAAGATTCCTGAAAGGCTTGGTTAGAGTTTTTCCACCAACCCGCTCCCCAGTAGCCCAGTGGGATCTGAACCTCGTTCTCACTAGACTTACGGGCCCCCCGTTTGAGCCTATGGGTTCCTGTTCGCTCCTATACCTCTCATGGAAAGTGGCCTTCCTGGTGGCCATCTCCTCAGCCAGAAGGGTCTCGAGATTAGAGCATTGACGGCAGATCCGCCGTACACCGTATTCTTTAAAGACAAGGTGCGTCTACGCCCACACCCAGCCTTTCTCCCCAAGGTCGTTTCGAGTTTCCATGTTAATCAAGACATCTTCTTGCCAGTTCTATGTCCTAAGCCTCACGAAACCGACGAACAGCGTAGACTTCATGCGCTGGATGTGCGTCGGGCCCTGGCCTTCTATTTGGAGAGGACCAGACCCTTTAGGAAATCCCCTCAGCTCTTTCTAGCAATAGCAGAAAGGATGAAAGGCAAGGCGGTTTCAACGCAAAGGATCGCTTCCTGGATATCGGATTGTATCAGGGAATGCTACAGACTGGTGGGCAAGTCAGCCCCGAGGGTCACGGCCCATTCAACAAGGGCCCAAGCGTCTTCCGCAGCCTTCCTGGCATCGGTCCCCATCCAGGATATCTGCAAAGCTGCCACCTGGTCGTCTGTGCACACGTTTACAGCACACTATGCCATCGTGGACCAAGCCAGAGAGGACGCGGCGCTCGGCAGAGCGGTCCTTCAGGCAGCAAGTATTTGAGGTCTGACCCCTCCTCCTCAGGTAAGGCTATGGGAGTCACCTAAAGTGGAATGACATGAGCAATCACTCGAAGAAGAAGAAAAGGTTTCTTACCTGTAACTGGTATTCTTCGAGATGTGTTGCTCATGTCCATTCCACACCTGCCCTCCTACCCCTCTGTCGGACTGAGACATGAAGGAACTGGGAGGGCAGGGCCGTCGGGACCCTTTATAGTGCGCCGCGAAGGCGCGACTGTAGGGGGCTCCACGGACGGCCCCGGGGGATGCTGGGGAAAAAGTTTCCGGCAGCTCGTGCACGCGGCGCGCGCACACCTAAAGTGGAATGGACATGAGCAACACATCTCGAAGAATACCAGTTACAGGTAAGAAACCTTTTCTTCTCTATCACGTGAAGTTTTTTAATTAAGATTGGATGTCTTCCTAAATAATAATAATAATAATAATAATAATAATACCAAGCTCTTATTTAGCGCTTTTGCTTAATGTGTCATGAAGAGCTTTACAAAAGATGTCATTATCCCCATTTTATAGATGGGGAGAAGGAGGCACAGAGCTCTGACATGACTTGCCCAAGGTCATCCAGCAGACCAGTGGCAGAAATGGAACCTTGGTGTCCTGAGTTCCAGGCCAATGCCATACCCACCTACACAACCCTGCCTCCTGACAAACTTTAGTTCAACCAGAAATAATTATAGGTTGTATTTTTGCTAGTACCTCTTTCCATAGTTTGTGAGCCCTCTAGTGGACCTCACTGTGTTTCAGAAGCCTCTAGACCCCTGCTGAAGCAGTAGTGTATATGTGTAGCCAGGGTTTTCATATGGTATATTGTTAATAAACATAACTGTTGGAAACCCACTGTGCCCATTCGGTTACATCATATTCCACTTGCTGTGTAAAAGTATGTTTTAAAATAAACAAAACTGTACGGAAATAAATGTAACTTATGAGGAGGGGCTGAGAGAACTAGGCTTGTTTAGTCTGCAGAAAAAAAGAGTGAGGAGGATTTGATAGCAGCCTTCAGCTACCTAAGGGAGGGTTCCAAGGAGAATGTAGCTAAGCTAGATTGTTCTCAGTGGTGGCAGATGACAGAACAAGGAGCAATGGCCTTAAGTTGCAGTGGGGGCAGTCTAGGTTGGATATTAGGAAAAAGTTTTGCACTATGAGGATGGTGAAGCACCGGAATGGGTTACCTAGGGAAGTGCTGGAATCTCCATCCTTAGAGATATTTAAGGCCTGGCTTGATAAAGTCCAGGCTGGGATGATTTAGTTGGGGTTGGTCCTACTTTAGCAGGGGTTTGGACTAGATGACCTCCTGGGATCCCTTCCAACCATAATATTCTATGATTCTATGTTGTTTCAGATGTGGATGCACAATTGCAGGCAGATTTGGTAGCTATGCTGCAGGTCTTCATATGCAAATATGGTTTTAAGCGTAAGAGCGATAGACATTCTATCTAAATATGCCTGGGTCTTAGGTCTAAAAGTACAGCTGATCAAGTACCCAAGGGCTTTAAAATTATTTTCAGCAAAGGTCACATGCCTCAAAAATTACAAACAGATTGAGGAAAGGAATTTTTAAACAAACTTTTAAGCAAATTTTTAAATCAACATGTTGTTCACCATTTGGTTATTAGTAATGCAGTGAAAGCAGGGATTGTGAAGTGGTTTAAGAGAACTTTAAAATCTGAAATATGGAGATATTTTGCAATCCACAACACCTTTAATTACATCAATATATTACAAAATTTATAAAGAGTTATAACAAAAGTTTTCATAGAGCTATATATACATACCATACCCATTGATGTTAACCCTCCAGACAGTTTTTTGAAGGTATGGAAAATGGCTTATGGGGACCATTTTAAAATGAACAAAGGTGTTGCCTTCTTAGAAAAGATGAGCATGTGCCGCTATTTAAAAACAAAGGAGCTTTTGAAAAAGATTATAAACATTTACTAATGAAATTTTCATGGTAGATGAAGGATTAACCAAGGGAGTGAGAGAACTGTATACTGATTAAAAGAGATCTTTTTACCCTAAATTACAAAAAGTTAACCCCAACCAGGACAGGATTTACAGGACTGAAAAAGTTCTAGCTGAGAAATGGAAGGGGATTAAGAAGCAGCTATGGGTGAAATGATTGGGGGCCCAATAAGTTTAACAGCTTCTCAACTACGTAACATTTAGACGTAAAAGAAAACAATTACTCCTGCAAAGACAGAAAAAAATGAGTGATGGGGGTTTTTATATCACTTGCCAGCTCTGGGGTTTTTCCTTACAACATCAACCCAAACTTTATCATACAACTAACTAGTTAAGACCTTTGATCTCTCAGGAATTGGGCAGGTGGGGTTAGCTGAAATACAATATTCACAGAACTGAAATACTATCTCCAAAGACAGGCCTTTTGAAATTGCCTTTGGAGATAAGAAATGGAGTTTCAACCTGTGATGGAGCTGTTACTCCATCCATACCTAAATTATTGGATCATATGAAGAATATGATGGTTAATCTTCCGGTGGGGGGGGGGGGGGTTTGCGATAGGTGGTCATGAACTATGACTCTGGGGATAAAAACATTAGATTTATATCTTCTGATGTTACTTACGCTCTTTCTACTGGAGGGGAACTAGCTAATATTTTGGGATTGGTCCCCAATTGCAGTGACAAAAATTACAGAGGGTTTCAACTTCTTGTATTAGCATGCAGGCATTGTAGAACACCAGTTTGTGGAGGAACTTTTCCATACTCCCGTTAACGCTGCTTCCCAATCTGTGGAAAGAACAACCAATTTGTCATCATCATGTATGACAAACTGCATTACGTCCCTGTTAGTAAGCAACAAATTGACACTGTCACCAGTGAAAAACAGAGAGAATAGAACAGACACGTCGCATTTCACTTTGGGAAGGCGATCGTCAAGCTGCGCCTGCACTCCTGGAAAGAAAAGTGTTTTTAAAATGTGAAACATTATGGTGACCCTGAAAAATTACAGCAACTATTACAAAGCACATGCTGGATATGCTCTTCCTGGATATCATGGGGACCCAGTGATACATGAATCTGGTGTGGGGATAGTATTTTCATAGCTATTTTGAAAAGCTGTGCCTCTTTTGAGAAGTGGGCTAGAGATTTTTAAACCCCACATGAAAACAGCCTCATAAATATAGCCAAAGATGTAGTGGACCATATCTCCTGAGCTGGGGATTGCCTAGTTTGGCAATTGACCAATTTTTGACTACTGGTGGTGGATATGCCAGTGACTTGAGAAGGGAGGGTAGATGGGGTGGATTCTGAGTTATTACAGAGAATTCTTTCTTGGGTATCTGGCTGGTGAGTCTTGCCCACCTGCTCAGGGTTTAACTGATCACCATATTTGGGGTCGGGAAGGAACTTTCCCCCAGGGCAGATTGGCTTGGGCTCTGGGGGTTTTTCGCCTTCCTGTGTAGCATGGGGCACAGCTCACTTACTAGTGGATTCTCTGTACTTTAAAGTCTTTAAATCATGATCTGAGGACTTTAATAAGTTAGTCCTAAATTAGAGGTTTATTGCAGGAGTGGGTGGGTGAGGTTTTGTGGCCTGCATTGTGCAGGAGGTTAGACTAAATGATCATATTGGTCCCTTCTGACTTTAGAGTCTATGGCTATGTCTACACTGGCAAGTTAGTTCGAATTAAGGAGGCTTAATTCGAACTAACTAAAGCCATGGCTACACTAGGCTTTAGTTAGTTTGAATTAAGGGCTTCCTTAATTCGAACTAATAAGTTCAAATAAGGCATTTGAACTAAGGGGTCAATCCGAACTAACTAGTTTGAATTAACCAATGTGGCCATGTTAATTCGAACTAATTTCTTAGTTCGAATTAACCAGCCATTGAAATGAATGGGGATCGCTAATTCGAACTAAGCAAGTGCTTGCTTAGTTCGAACTAACATTCCAGTGTGGCCATGCTAGTTCGAATTAAGCTAATTTGAACTAAGTAAAATTAGTTCGAATTAGTTAATTCGAACTAACTAATTCAAACTAATTTTAGTAAGTGTAGACATAGCCTATGAGTCTATGAGCTGTTCTGGGTAACACAACTCACTGGATAGATCAGGACTATGATATACTGAAAGAAGGAGACTTAAGAGAAAGAGAAATATGTCATACAGGGATCCCAAAACCCTTCAAAGGACAGGCTATGACATACAGGGCCAATCAAAGGTGAAAAACCAAGAGAAGACACTCCCCACCTGGTAACAGAGATGTATCTTAATCAACATGGCTTTTGGTCACTACGGGTCTGAAGAGTGCACCATATCCAAACTAGATTGTTTGAAATAGCCCATACAAAGACCAGTTCTGAGAAAAGCATTTTCACTGAGGTACGGTGTCTATTAGCAATCATGGGGGATGCCCTTTTAGACTTTCTTATAGCCAGGAAGGGCGTAGATTATCTGGATTTATACAACACATTCCAGTACCTTTGTTGTGAGATTGTAAAAGTAGCTGAAAACTGACCTCAACAGGGGAGCCGAGGTGGGTCTGGTTAGTTGCCTTCTATTTTCAGTCAGTCGGATTTCATGCTTGGAGACCACCTCATAAGCCAGAGCAACAACTGTTACCCTTACAGGGCTTTTACAAAATCGGTGTCAATTACAGTGAGGATATCCTCACCACTTGATGTTCTGCTGGCCTTTTTTATAAAGATGCCCCCAGATAACACAAAGCAACAGAGCTGGAAGGTGAGAATCAAGGGTTTGTGAGGCAGGTTATCCTGACAGCCAAGAGCAGAAAGATAAAAGCTGTTGTGTCATCCATACAGCAACCTGTTTTTTGAAGAAAAACTTCTATTGAACGGCATAGATGTGAAAATTAAGCTGACACACAGCAAAGATGCCTTCTCCTTAATGTGTGATGCAGATTTAAACTATGGGTTATGTCAGGGTTCCTTTTTTGGGAAGAAACTGCATGGGGCTCCTGGTGTCTGTCTAATGCATGCGGAGGTCATGGTTACTGATAATGCTAAATACCCTGTGGACAGTGTGGGGATGAAAGTATTTAGCATCTTTGCAGGTAGCAGGGTCAGTAACCATGGCAACCTCTTCTTGGGGCAGTTACCCAAACTGCTTACCCTTGGGCTTGTGGCTAATGATGCCTTAGTGGAAATTAACACTTTTAAACTTTATGATACTAATTTTGAAGCCTTGTATGCGGTTGGTGAACAGATACCAGTTAAGCCTCTGGAACCAGACTTCAGAGCTGGGAACAATGTAAGAGAGCACATGAATCTTTTACAGTGGCTGCTAAACACATGAAGGATCGCGTGGTGTTCATCAGTCAAGAGGCGTTTTCTCCAGGGATTACACCTTGTTTTCTTTTGAATTGTCACCTGATCAAAAATGTGCTGATCACTATTCCCTGATTAAAACTGGGAGCCTGAGAGCAGAAATACATCATAGATATAAATCAGAGGAGACACGTTCTGTTTGACTACATGAGAATATGGACTCCGTACAGTCAACACGTTTTATTCCTGGACCATTACACGAAAGAGAATTTCTTAGATGCGTCCCATTGTGACTGGCTCTCATGAAGCACGCTGTCTCAGAGACCCCTAAATTTGGTGACGAACATCCTCCCTGCCACCCAACTGGATGAATATTGCCTTGCCTTATATCTAGCTATGGAGAATTTTTTGACTCATATGGGACACCCAACCCACAGCACTTCCTTTTATAGGCTATGTCTACACTTGTTAATTTAAGTCGACTTAGCTAATT